>PVJO010002148.1:0-150873 GCA_004026905.1 Hystrix cristata | reverse complement strand
TATATATATTTCCTCTGAGTCTTCTTTATAACATTTACCTCCCCTGCACAGACAAGTTTATCGACAGATGGTTGTAGTGGACTTATGGTGGTCAACTTGAGCAGGAACGCCTGACCGGACTGAGTCCGTGTGGTTCTGTATGTAGAGGATTCACCTGAGGATGGCTGCCAAAGTAACATAAAGGAGAATAGGAGCAGAAGATGGCAGCCAGCTGTTTCCCAGGAGAAGCTCTGTTGTGGCTGGTTTCCTTGATGTGTACTCGGCTGCTCTCATGTCAGGAGGAGCTCAGGGCCTTGCTGTAGCTGGGGATGGCTGCCGTGTGATTGGGGGAGCCATGGTCTTCGTCTCTGCTGTGAGCATCATATCTTGGCTCCAGCATAGACTCTTCAGCCAAAGTTCTGCCTCTTCCTGCATTTGGCTTGTGTGTGTGTGTGTGTGTGTGTGTGTGTGTGTGTGTGTGTGTGTGAATGCTGTATCTTGTATTTGTCCTGTACTAAATATGCTTTCTTGCAAACCGTTGACTCTAGAATCATCTGACTAATACAATGATAGATAAATACATAGATACATAGATAGATAATAGGTGATACATTTTTAAGATAAATTTAACACAGTGCTACTAAGATAGAAACTACTGAACAGAGGGACAGTACCATGACGTATTATTGGTTTTCCTTGCAACTGGTTAACTGCAGATATATTTTTTCATACGGGAGCAAATCCATTAAAGATCATTTTATATATGTACATATACATATACATCCACATGTAGATATATATATATGTGTGTGTGTGTGTGTGTGTAGTGCATATAAATATTAGACAATATTCAGACACTATTTTAAGAACTCATGCTACTATCATGTTAAAGTGCTAGACGACATCAATTTATCTTTATCTTGATTCTAGAAATAAAGTAACAGAAGAAAAGTAGTTTGTATAAATTTCTTACCACAGAACTTTTAATTACAATTTTGGAATCCTAGCAGGCTGTCCCTCCCTGGTCATGTAAAATTTCTAAATTTTCACTGACCCTGAAGGAAATCGTTCTTGTATACTGAGAGCTGGATGTGGAACGAGCAACACTAAGACAGAGTAAGCATGGCTGAATTTGATAATAACTTTAATTTGTGACTGAAGAGTTAATTCAATTAATATGTCAATATTGATATATATAATATATACCCAATTTATATAATAGAATCATATTTAATTACCTTGTGGTGAAATTTAAGACTTAATATATTATCTCTGCTTTGCACTTGGGAGTTGCAAAGCAGAGATAATATATTAGTGGGAAAAACTAAATGCTGATTAAATTTTGTAACTTGTCTATAAAATGAAGTACACATACACGAAAGTACATGAAATGAAAGTGACCATTTGATCCATTTCACTGTTTGCAATTTAGATATATTCAGAGTCAATATAATCAATATTTTAGGCTTGTTCACCAGTAAATTAATTTTTTTCCAGGATCATTACATTTTTTAATTGCTATTTGTTTTTAGTATATAATGATTGCATCCATTGTGGAGGGTTAGTACATGAACATGAAATTTCTTAATTCTCTTTTTGAGCCCCTTTCCTCTCTCACCATCCCTGTATCTCTTGACATCTTCATGGATAAGTGTTACATGTTCATAGTGCGTGGTGATCACATTCCTCCTGGGGACTTGGTTCATGTACTTAGCATTTCCCAGCTCCTCCTTTCATCTGATTCCCCCTTGCCCTCCCCGCTCCCTCAGTGTATTTTATTGAAGTGCAGTAGTGAGGCCTTTAAAAGATTTGGGGTCATGGGAACCCTATCCCTAGTGGAAGAGAATAATGTCGTGCTCAAAAAGCCTGGTTAGTTCTCACCTAGAGCATGCTGCCCCTTCTACTCTTTCTTCCTTCATCGTGTGGTCACTTGCCAACCATCCATCCCACACCAACACCATTGGCCATGTGATTCGGCAGAGGGGCTCGCCAGATGTGGTGACCCGATCTGTCCTCTGAAATATGAGTCAAAATAAACCTCTTTTGTTACACATCACCCAGACTCAGGTACACAGAATCAACTAGGAGAGTTCCCATACACACTAGCTACAGTTTACACTAGGACCAACACTTTACATTATTATGATACATTTGTTACAACAAATAACAGTCAAACTCATAATTATCGACTGAAGTCCATAGTTTATGGAGATTTCCTTAGTTTTTGTAACCTTATGATCTATTTCTTTTATGGCTTCCAAGGAGAATATGATACTAAATTTAGTTACCATGTATTTCTAGGGTCCTCTTGTTTATGAACACTGCTCAGACTTTCCTTGTTTCTGACCTCGACAACCTTGAGAAGTACTTGTCTGGTGTTTTTGTAAGATGCCCCTCTGTTGAAATTTAGATAATTTTTTTCATATACAGACCACTTATGGAATTTGAGGAGGATGGCCAAAGAATTAAAGCGCCATTTTTGTGGTATCATGTTCAATCATGTATGATCGCCTTCACTTATTATTAATGGAACTCACCCTGATCACCTGAGTTAGTACCTTCCAGATTGTTTGTTAGAACAGTCATTTCTGTGTCGTACTGTGTGGAAGAAAGTCACAGTGTAGAGCCTGCACTTGCCCAGGGAATTGTGCTGTGAGCTCTGCAAGGAGAATTCAGAATTTTTTGGAATGGAACATTTGTGTCTTTCCCCCCATTTACATATTTATTCAACCATTCTGTTAAATCAGTGTGAATTCGTGATTATTCACTTCATACTTTGATTTATAATCCGATATTACTTTGTTTGGCTAACTCAAATAGGGAGATTTGACCACAAGGAGTCCTTTCAATTGGCTTCTGTGTCCTTCATATTTGTTTTAATTTGCAATTTCCTAGAAACAAATGATATCAAAGATTTCTTTATTGCTTTGTTCCTCACTTGCATAACTTCTTTAATGAAGTGTCTGTGTAGAATTTTGGCCACTTTTAAATTTGGTTGTTGTCTTGTTGAATTTTAAGTTTACTATGTATTCTGAATACAGGTCCTTTGTCGGGTTTGTGACTCACAAATTTTCTCCCAGTCTGTGACTTGTGTTTTATCTTCATAATTATTTTCACAGGAGTAAAAGTTTCAATTTTAATAGTATCTTGCCTGTTATTTTTTTTTCTTTCAGATAATTTTTTGAGTTGTGTATGAAATTTCATTGCCAAATACAAGGTCAATTAGATTTTCTTCCACGTTTATGTCATTGTATTTAGGTTTACGCTCCATCGTGAGTTAATTTTTATGAAGATAAGTGACTGTGTTTTGTGTGTGCGTGTGTGTGTGTGTAGTTCCAGTTATTGTAGCACAATTTATAGCAAAGACTATTCTTTCTCTATTGAATTCCCTTTTGCTCTTTTGATCATTTAAGTATATTTGTTTGTGTGTATTTCTAGATTTGCTATTGTGTTTCATTAATCTATGTGTATATTCTTACTTTGGTGTGAATACGTTTGTTTGTGGATTGATTTCTATGTTTTCTTCTCTCTTTTATTCCCTTATCATCTAGAATAAGATGTATTACCTCACAGCCTTCAAGTTATGGTAGATAAAAATGAGTAAACAGCTTTTTATTTGCAGTGTTGCTGGGGATCCAACTCAGGGCCTCGCGCTTGCTTAGACAAGTGCTCTACCACTGAGCTAAATCCCCAACCCATCATTCTTTTAGAGTAGTAATTAGTGTGTGTTTGGGTCTATGTAGAATAGTTCTATCACATTAGGTAGAATGACATCTTTAGTATCTTTTCCACTTGAAAATTAGACACAGATTAAGGGTATGCACATTGGTAATGGCTGAACTTGTTAATTTGATTCTAACTTTACTTGTTAATTTGATTCTAACTAATGGATTAGGGGAAGCCCACCTGGCTAAACATTATTTTTGGTTGCATCTGTGAAGGAGTTTTTGGATGATAGTAGCATTTCAATCAGTAGATTGGGTTTTTGCAGTGCCCTCCCCAACGTGAGTGGGCATGCAAACAATCCCTGGAGAGTCTGAATGGAAGACAAAGATGGAATGAGAGGACTTACTTTCTTTCTTTGTATGACTGAGTGAAATGCAGCATCAATATTCTTCAGCGATCGGTCTCATGATTAGCTCTTTGACTCTCTGAACTTTTTGAACTTTATTACTGATTGTATTATTGACTATCTCTTTGTCATACAGAGAAAAGATCGTGGGAATTCTCAGGCTCCATTATAAGACAGTACCTTATAATAAATCATTTTTGATCATATTATATATGACATATATATTAAATCTATCAATTCATTTAATGTATATTGTTTCTGATTCATTAGTGAACTATCAATAATATAATTGATTGAGCCAGTTTATTCATATAAATGTTTGATAATGAGAATTTACATGAGAGACATTTAGTACAAAATTTTGTGATAATAAGGTAAAGATTTCGTCTTTATTTAGTACTTATTATTGCTGCAGTAGCCAGAGGCTCCAAATGCCTCTAGTGTCCTTGTTTGATCTCAGTGTTGTTTTTGTGGATGTAAGATGCATGGGTGGGGAAGCTTTCTGCAACGTGTTGTTAAAGTTGGTCTTTTAGTGGGTTCAACTTGTTCCCTGGGCTGTGATTTTTATTTTTCTTCATGTTCTTTCCTCTTAGGTGAGAAAGGATGAGTAAAAGGGTTCGGACACAAGGGAATGACTTCTTCCCAGGTAAGAAAAGCCTCCGGGGAAAGGCATTTCTCCTGGAGTGCAGATCTTTATTGTGACAGATGCTCTGGGCAGTTTTTAGAGTTGTTATCTTCCCTCTTACCCTACCAGAACCATGAAGGGGGTGTCTCTTTACTCCTAAACTTGAGATCTTCAGAAGACTCCTTAGAGGTAAAATCCAGGAAATATGAGCCCATCTAAATACTGATGTGTTCCCCCAAATTTTTCACTCATTCTCTAGACAAACTGCAGCAGTTTGTCAAATTTGTCACTTAACAATTGCCAAAAGCGGATGATTTCAGTGGCTTCTGCCCGCTGTGAGCAGACCTCTTCTTGACTGTGGGACTCCTTATATCCTCAGATGTTAGGGGTCAGAGTCTCTCCTCAGTCCTTTAATGGACCACATCACTTACTGTCGCTTTGTTCTGCTTTTTTCTTGTAATAATGGTGTGTTTGAGCAAAAGTTAAATATTTCAGAATATAGACAATACCAACATGTAGAGAAGGATACATTTGTCATAAATAGAGCTTAAATGATTGCAGGTCAGATTATGTGATTTAAAGTGTATTTTTAAAAGTATTGCATAAATATCTTTATATAATTTATATAGTAATAGCTTCATCTATATTCTACTTAAAAATGTATCTCGATTTTGATAGATATCTTTGAGGAAATTAGAAAGAGAACATTTACAATGAAAAATGTTCACACACAAGTTAATAAAGTAATATATAGGTAACATATTGTGGAATTGATATCTATACATCCAGTATGTTGTTGTGCTCCGACTGTGTTCTAATGTTCAGCTTTTTGACCCAAATGACTAATGAATCTAGTTGAGTTTTCCTTTATTCTTACAGGGTTTTAAGCTATAGTAATGCCGCTAGAATACGTACTACTACCCTTTAATTTTTTTCTAATTTCCTTTTTATTATATTTTAATGGTACATTTTAGATGTACATAGTGATAGCATTCATCATTGGGGATTTGTACCTGTACATGATATACCTTGTTGTTTCTTTTTTCCCCTTTCCTCTCCCCTCCCTTCACCCCTCCTTATTTAGAAAAGCTTTGTTTCCATTGTTCCTTCTATTTCTTATTTCTCCTGTCCCTCTGTTCCTTTCTCTCTCCCTTGTTCCCTTTCCCATTTGAACACTTTCTTCCCTTTCCCAATATAATAAATTTTAGTCTTTATTTACATTTTCAGTTTCTCACACCAGAGAAACAATGCAGTACTTAAACATGTGTGTCTGATTTATTTCACTTAAGAGTATGGTCTCAAGATGCATCCATTTACCTAGGACTATCTCAAGCTTATCATTCCTTATGGCAGAGTAGTACTCCATTGTATAAAAAAAAAAACACATTTTCTTTATCCATTCTGCTGTTGATGGGCATTTGGGTTGTTTCCAAGATTTAGCCATTACAAACTGTGCCGCTATAAACATGGGTGTGTATATATCGCTGCCATATGATGCTTTTAATTCTTTCGGGAAGATACCAAGAAGTGGAATAGCTGGGACTTTGAATAAAGTCTTAAGGAAGATATTAAAGGTCTCAGATAAAATGGAAAAGTATAAATAAAAATGTTCTCACCATATATCAGAGAAAACTAAGAGTCTTAAGAAATACTGTATTAAATGTAGAATTTTTAATTCAGCATAGACCATTTTAATTGAGCAATTTTGTGGCAAATATGCAAAAATAGTACAGCAAAAATAAAGACAGATATAAAGCACAAAAAAGGACAAAAGTCAGTCTCATATATATATATATATACACACACACACACATACATAATTTGAAAAAAAGAAGAAAGTATCCTTGAAATTCAAATGTTTCATGATATCGAAAAATCTAAAGAGAATGTAACTTTTAATGAGAGAAGACATCAAATATGAGATGATTACAAGCATAAATAAGCTGAACAGAGAGTGTACAGAAAATCAAAGCAACACCATTGCAAAGCTAATCAAATAGAAACCATATGAAAGAGATTAGACAGTAAAATTAGTGCCAGAGGCAACAATAGGTTAGTCCTAGTGAAATGTAAGTGGTAAAGGAGCCTGGTGTGGTGGTACATGCTTGCAATCTCAGTACATGGGAGGCTGAAGCAAGAGGGTGATGCTGAGTTTGCAGCCAGTCTGGGCTGCATAGTGAGTACAAAAGCAGCCTGCATATATGTATACATATGTATATACACATGCAAAAACAAAGAATATAATCACAAAGAAGTTAATGTCAATGGTTTATAGGAAATACTGATTCAAAATAAATATAAATGATAAACCCAAAATGAAAACCGAACAAATGAATTAAAAATAATTATGTAACAGTAGAAAGTATTTCTGAAATTAAAAACTCTGGCCCATAAATCTAAAGGCATGCTATTCTCAAGAAATTTATTAGAAGAACCAATTTCATAAAATTCTGGTGAAGTGATTGAATTTCAAGGATAAAGAAAGAATTCATCAGGTATCCAAGAACTTAAAAGTGGGATAAATCTGACTGGGATCAAATGCCTCCTTGGAAAAACGAGTGCCAGAAGATAATAGAACACTATTTACAAAATTCTAAGGGAAAAGTATGTTTCAGTAATATTATAACTAGGCAAGTTGTTGTCCAAGTAGAAAAGGACAATACTGGCATACTTAATCCTACAGAACCTCAAAAAGTCACTCCTCATTCTCTCTTAGAATAAAACTATGTAAGAGATAAATGGAGAGGTCATTGTAAAACAACATAGTAGTGAACATTAAATTAATATAGACTTGGAGTAAGCAGCAAATAATAATGACAAATATTTTCTAAATGGAAATTCAATGCATCCATTAATATAAATGGAATACATTAAAAAGAAGAAATTCAATGACTAACTTTTAGATCAGTACTCTTTACTAGCCAGCTTTCTTACTCTGGAGCACAATACCCAATACTCACAACTTGAAGGAAGTGAGGTTTAATTTGACTTACAGTTTCAGGGTATTCAGTCCATTATCAGATGGCCTCCAGGAAGAAACAGCATGGCAGAAGGGCACGCTATAACAAATCTGGTAGTTTCATGGTGGCAGGGTAGCAAAATAGGGGAAAACTGCTGAAGGAAACAGGGCCCGGGACCATAGCTAGTACCCAATGTCACATTCCATGACCAATCGGGAAACATACAGAAGTGACTTTACTAATACCCTGGACATTGATTAATCCAAATGTATCTCCTTAAACCATATTTAACATCCAAATAAACACACTAATAAGTTAATAATGTCAGCATTATACAGCTACCTTGCATACAAGTGAAAGCATGATAACCCCTTCCCCAAAGTCTCAACAGTTCCAGCATTATTTAAAATTTCAGGTCACAATTTCCTCTGAAACTCAAGCAAAACTCCTAGCTGTGAACTTCTGTTAAAAAATACACAATCCAAATTTGCAATGCCCGGGAATAAACATTTCCATTTCAAAAGGGAAGAATAAAGGGATAGAAAAGAATAGGAGCAGAACAAGCCTAAAACCCAGCAAGGTAAATGTTAAGTGCTGTAGCCCTATATCTGGCATCGAGGACACACAGTGGTAAAATGTAAGTTCCAAAGGGCTTGGGTGGGCCCAATCATAAGTCTTGCTCTTGGGCTGGCTCTATCTATGGACTATACCTTGGTCCAGCAGACCGTCAACATTCTTGGCATCTGCAATTTCCTGGAGGCCTTCACTGTACCTTGCACTTGATTCCCACAGCTTCACACACTGCCTCCTCAGGGGCTCTGTGTCAGGCCTTCCA
Source organism: Hystrix cristata (assembly GCA_004026905.1). Taxonomy (NCBI): domain Eukaryota; kingdom Metazoa; phylum Chordata; class Mammalia; order Rodentia; family Hystricidae; genus Hystrix; species Hystrix cristata. The sequence continues at coordinate 142,402 of PVJO010002148.1, read as the reverse complement.
GGCTTTCTTTTGAATTCTGGGTAGAAGCCTTCTTGACCCCCGACTGTTGCAGTCCCCATGCCAATAAAACCAGTACCACATGGATGACACCAAGGTGTGCTTTCAGTAGGAGCAGTACCCAGCTCCTTTAGGACCATGGTTCTAGTGTCCTCATAGGTATGGATGGCTGAGCAGAGTGAAACGAATACCGCAGAAGCAAATCCCAAAGAGACAATTCTTGAGCAAGGGTATCAGGGACTCTCACCTCAAATGAAAGGTTGATAGTTGTACACTTGAGTCTGAATGAGGTCTTGTTGATTTCTGAAACATCCTTCAGACATCTTTCTTTTTGTCCTTGTACAAAGTACTTGGTCTCTTTTTTCCAGTGGTGCGAATTTCTTCATCAGCCGTACCTTTGATACCACCTCCTTTGGTCCCACATTTTCATATGGTTCCTTCTGGGCCAATATTAATTTTTTTTCTAAGTTTTCTGCTTTGCTTTTTGTCCTTGATTCTTAGGATAAGTCTGGGTCAAATCAGCCACAGCCTGAATTTTGGAGCAACTTGAAGTTTCCTTCTCCAGTGTAATTAGTCCACTGACTTTCATCTCGGTCTTCCACAAAGTCTCAGAACATGGGCAAGATATGCACCATTTTTGCCAGAGTATAACACACATGGCCTGTAGTCCAACCACAAGTGGAGTCCTTGTTCCAAAATGAAATCTCCTGGTCTTGGCCTTTAATGGCTAGATTCTTATCACCATTCTCAACTTCTGAGCTCTGACCAAAAATCACCCATCCAGCTCTGTTTTTCATCCTAGGACTTTTCTAGCCTATATCTCCAAACTTTTCCAAGCACCTCTTACAAACCAGTTCCCCAGATTTCTAACCCACATGCTCAAGTACATTCACAGCAAGGACCCCATTCCTGGTACCAGTTTTCTGTATTAGTTAGCTTTCTTCTTGTTGAGAAACAATACCTAACATTAGGATTTAACAAAGGAAAGATTTAGTTTGGCTTGTGGTTCCAGAGGATTTAGTCCATGGTTAAATTTTTCCAAGCCCAAAACATGGTAGTAGGTAGCAGAATAAAGGTACTTAGTTAATGGTGGCTGGGAAGCAGAGCAGGAGAATAGTGCCAGGGAGAAAAGTGGGGAGAGAGACCATACGTACATCATATTTGAAGTCGTGCCTCTATTCCCTACCCAGATAAACACAGAAATGTGCTTTACTAATCTCCTAGGCATTGCTTAACACAATCAAGCTGACAGATCATGATTAATTGTCACATATTCTAGAGCATCAATTCAGTTTTCCATTGTATAATTTGTGTTATTTTAGAACTTTACAAGAACTATTTTGTGTTAAAAATTCAGTAATGCCTTATAATCCCTTGTAGTTTGTTGATATAAGCATTATTTTATGAAATATACAAAATTAGTGAAGTTCATTGAGGATCTTGACTTTATTAGAAATCTGCTTATGTAGTAATATTCAAGTATAATTCTAAGACCCTCAAATGGTTTAGAAATAGGCAGAAACAAAGCTTTTAAGAAGTTAATAAAATGATGTGGTGAGCATCCTACCCACAGGATTATTCCTTATTTCAGAGGATATTTATTTGGAACTTGAACATTCAAGGTCGTATGTTAATTGTTTTGATAATCTCGGTCCTCTAAAAGCCTGAAATTCACTTTGGACATTTCCACAGATGGCTTCAACCCAAGTTATCCTGTTCAGGGGCTGCGGATATAGCTCAGTGGTTAGAGTGTTTGCTTAGCAAGTGCAAGGCCCTGAGTTCAATTCCTGGCACCAAAAAAGCAAAACAAAACAAAACAAAAAAACCCAAAACAAACAAACAAACAAACAAACAAACAAAAAAAACCCCAAGTTATCCTGTTCAGCTTTTTTTTTTTTAAGCACCATTAGCTTGTATTGTCAAATTCCTACAAAATTAAAAACATTTTTTGGCATAGTGATTTGTCCAATTGAAGAAAAGGTGAAACTACTTCTGTTGCATTTGTGTGGATTGTTGGGGTTTAGATGGGTAGCGGTGGCTTTGAAAAGGATTAATATTCAGAAACAGTTTAAGAGTCCCTTGCAGAAAATCGAGTCCATTCAAGAGCTAGAGTAAGGGATTCAAGAAAGAAGTAGTAGGATATAACAGTGGAAAGGCAGCTGGAATTTAATCCAATAGTCAAGATTCTTGAGTCCTTGTTAAATAGTTTGAACTTTTTAGTTCCAGCAGCATAGTTATTGCAGATTTGTGTACACACTAGGATTAAGGGAAGATCAACATTTTAAGGAATTTAGCTTACTGACAATGGATGAGGTTGGTAGGTAAATGACTGTTTGTTAATTCTGAGTGTTACTGTAACTATTTCTCTCAAGAGAATTATTTCTTTAACCACATATTGGGTTTCTTATGAAAGAGAAAATTGGTTTTCTTGTTGTTGTTGTTGTTTTTTAAGGGATGTACATGTTTAAATTTTTTTGTTTAGTTTTAATGTTACCTAATTTTACTAAATAATTTTCAATTTATTGACTAAAGGTGTACTGCTCTTCTTTTCTGATTTTCTCTGCTCTCTTTTCTATTTTTCTAATGAATTCTAATTAAGTGTATTATATAATCTTTTAATCACATATTTTGTTAATGTTTTAAATGAGGACATAATTTTATAACTATTCTAGTAGGCTTAGTGATTTTTCATACCTTTCCTCCATATACATTTGATCTTTTTTATTTATCATGAATATTTACATAAAAGGATCTATTTCTAGATAGAAATAGATAGGAAAAGGTGGCTTTGAAAAGGATTAAGTATTCAAAAAGAGTTTAAGAGCCCATTGCAGAAAAACTGGTCCATTCATGAGACAGTCCATTCATAGGGTTACTCCTTATATCCCTAGTGTCAACTAAAATTTCTGGAAGATCACCAGTTTGGACAGAATGGAGTCACTCATCCTAAAGTTCCATGATGCCACTGAAATAAGTTAGCTCTCTTTCTGAGATACTAAGAGAGATGTGATAGATAAGTTGCCAAACAGGCCAGTTTAATCAGCATGATCAGAAAGTTCCCACTGTTTTAACCCTTACAAGGAAAGTAATCTGAAGTAACCTGACATTAACCAACTTGCTTTCCTTATTATTCTGATTCCTTGTTCTTGCTCAAGTTTCCGTATAAAAAACTAACTGCTCTATCATTCCCAGTGTAGTATCTACAATTTTTCGATGCCATAACACCTGATGCATGAATTGCTAATATGAATCAATTCTGTGTTTAAACTCAATGGCTGAAATTTTGTTGTTGAACACCACTGTGCACTGGGCTGTAATTTCTGGTTTACTTTCTTGAAAGTTTGAATACTTTTCTACTCAGAGTAAAATTAACATCTAGATGCTAAAAAAGTCCCCTCAGACCGTAGCACAGCCAAGTGAATTAAAATGTCTATTTAAAAAATATCTTCCAATTATTTGAGGAAAGAAAAATGTGAAAAGCATGATTGTGCTAGACTGCAGGTCTTGGAGCTGATATCTTTTATCTTGTTTATGATCATATCACTAACCACTAAGACAGTATTTGGCCTATAGAGTAGTTCCTGAGTAAATAAGGCAATGAATAAATGAATGTGCTGATGCCTTCAGTAGTTTTATAACACAGATTTTAATAAAGGTTTTGTAGATTGGGGCTTGCTTTTGTGTTCTTGAAATTTTGTATAAAGCGATCCTTAGACAGTTCTTTCTCCACAGCACCAAATTCAATGTGACCATATAGAAAAGCTGAAGGTAAGGCTTTCATTTTTCCCAAGACCTGAAGTATTGCGGAAATGTAACTTTGTTCAGGAAACTGTGTCAGGATCGTCTATATTTGAGGACGTGTTCTTTCTTTGTAATGATCTAGTCACTATCTTAACTATTCTATCCCATTTACAGTGTATGTTCACCTGTCTGTCCCACTATAATATTTTCTCCTCAAGGGTGAGAACATTTTCCAATTATTTTTGAAACTTCAGATCCAAATATATGTTGATTGATTTAGATCATTATTGCTAGAAAGTTTTATTTTATAAATATTGTGATGGCATATCTTCATATTTTTTATAGTCTTAATGTCTCAATCTATTAATGCTGCTATAAAAATATAGCTTAAACTGGGAAATTTATAAATAAAAAAATGTGTATTTCTCATATTTCTGAAGGCTGAGAAATTCTAGATCTAGAGGGCTGCAGAAGTGGCATCTTGAAGTGACTTCATTTTTGAAGATAAAGACTTGTTGCCTCATCCTGGGGGAGAATCTGCATTGTATCCTCACATTGCAAAAGGGGGAGAAAGGAGCAAATTCATTTTCTCAAGCTTATTTATGAGAGCAGAAATGCCATCTATGGGAGCTGTGCCTTAAAGTTTAATCACTTCCTCAATATCTCACCCATAATACTGTCACATTGGCCAACAGATTTTAACGTGCGAATTTTGGAAGAAACAGCCAGATCATGGAACCTAATTTCATCATTGTTTTACTATTAGAATAGAAAGTTTGAACACTCAGTTATCAATATATATAAGACATTAGTTTTCATTACACTTATTTTATATTTACAATTATTGTGGTAGTAATAAAATTTAGGAATACAAAAGTACATATAGAATTTACACTCTAACAAAGACCTTTCAGATTTTTTTTTCCATGATATTCCCTAAACAACTTTAGGTAAGGGTTATTCTGAAACATCTATAAATACAAAGATTAGAGCAGCTAAGTAACTAATAAGCTGTGAATCAGAGACTGGATTTTGAGTTCAGACTATAAATTTTAAACTGTTTCTATGGTATAATGATGTAAAATATTTGGTGCCTAAACTGGATGTTTAAAAGATTCCTTAATAGAAGGGATTCTAAAAATAATATAATATAAAAAAGAACAATGCCTACTTTTTCTGGAAGTTTTATTATGTGTCATAAATCAATGATAATAAATACTTTTAAGACAAATCACCAACTTACTTTTTATTAGTACATGTTTACAATACATATTGAATACCAACTTATTAAGGATCAACTTCTGTTGAATGTCTAGTTTTTTTTACGTGAACCTCAGTGTTCCTCTACAGTAAGAAAATGCACAAGAGACATGGGGAAATACATTTAATGTTAGCTTCATCCAAAGCTTTGGTTAGAAATATTGATTGTTCTCATGTTTAAGTACTGCTGATGGAAAAATTCCAAGCTCTCTATTTGTTAGATTATTAGAGAGGGAGCCCACGTGACAGTACTTCTAGGGCAAGGTAGAAGTGTCTCATAGATTTAAAGTTAAACTCATTTAAAAAAAAGATTCAATTTTATACATGTGGGGAGTACCACCTAATTAAATTCATGCTAAAAATTTAAAATATCTTCCATTTGAGAACAGTTTTAAATGAAACACAGAAATTTATTCTGCTACGGGCATGGAATTGAGGGTTTCATCCAGAGTTACACTTGATCTTCGTGAAGAACTCTCTGCCCATTTGTCCATTTCACAGCATCACAAGAGGGAACTGCCAGTGTTCAGGAAAGGTACCAACCGAAATCCCCGCCATGGATCTACAAATTGGTTCCTTATGTGGCAAAAACTCCCTGAACAGGTGATGGACAATTTGATATCTTCGTTCTCCTGCTATTTCCTTGGACTCTAAGGTTGACTTAGTCAGGCCCTGACTAGTTGTCAAATATGACTGAGAGTTTTACCATATTGCTTTCTCATTGAATGAATCCATCACACAGGGGCAATGACCGGACGTGGCATCATGCTAATGATTGCTGGCCAAATGCATAAACCTTCAGGCTCAAGTTGCTGAATAAACATCTCAAAGTGGGCATTTAGAAATCACAGAGTGCTGGTGCAGAGTGGTTCTGGGGTAGTTCAACAGTGATGGTTTAAGCTGGACGGTAGGTGTTTTGTTGTAGGTGTCCTGCATCCCTCACTCTGCCTGACTCAGAGGATAGAGACAGTTAATCTGCACTTCCAAAAAGGACGCACCCTTTGCAGCTGAGCAGAGACACACACTTCTTAGGGTGCCCTCTGGAGAAGGAAAATTCCTCCACTGCATCTTGTTTTCTTAAAGAAGAAAATCTTTCTGTGTGCTTGATTCTCACCCTGAAGACACTTAACATTTCTTATTTTTCAAAAGCAGCTAATTTTGTTTAAAAATAATTTATGAACCCAAAACAATGTAGTTCAGGAAATTATTAAAGTGTGTTAGGGAAAATATCAGAATTATGCCTGACTCAGATATCTAATACCTTAAAGTGGGTTACTTCATCAACTAATTTATGAACTGCTAATATGAAGACAGTCTCCCTGATTAGCTCTAATTTCATCCATGAAGTGTGAAAACTGTAAATTATGAAGTACTGGTTAGTGAAGAAATGCCAAAATACTTTTTTCCTTATGATATTTAGTTACAGTGATAATTAAATTGAAGAGACTATATATAGAATTAGTGTTGACACAAGAAGCAGGCTTTTTTTCTGTAATCATTTTGAACATAATACTAGATAAGAACTGGTTTTAATTCACTTTTCCCTCTATTTGTCTCGTGCTGCCTGTACAACAAATGACTAAAAACTTGGTGATTTCAGCCACAAAAATTTAGTCTCTCAAAGTATTGGAACTCAGAAAATCAATAGGAGCAAACCCAAACTCAAGAAACCTTGGAAGCAATGCTCGCTGAGAAGGTTCTAAAGAAGAATCTAGTTTGTCCTTCTTTTAGCTTCCAGCAGCTACTTGCATACCTTTGCTTGTGGCTCCATCACTTGTCTCAGTGTCTGTGGACACAATGCCTCTCCTCTTCTGACTGTGTGTTTTTCTGCTCTCTCCTCATAAGGATACTTGTGATTGTACCTAAGGCCCACCCATCTAATTCTAATAATCTTCCAGGTCAAGACCATACACTTAATTACATATTCAAAGACTCTTTTTGGTTTTTCACATAAGGTCACATCCAGAAGTTCATGGGAGAAACACATAGAAGTCTTTGGTAGAACAATTTTGCCCACTACACACTAATTTTCTCATTCATTTGCTCATTAAGCAAATATTTAACAAGTATCTCAAATGATCCAGGAAATGTTCTAATACTGAGGACTTAACAACCAACAAAAGGGACAAACTTTTAACACTCAGAGTTTATGTTTGAATGCAGGATCTGGCAAACTCTTTATGTAAGAAGCAGATAGTGAATATTATTTGTTGAAATAGAATCTGTTTGTTACAACTACTGAACTTTGCTGTTGTAGCATAAAAACAGGAGCCCAAAATATCAAATGAGTGATTCTGACCAAATTCTCATAAAATCCATGTATGAAAACAGGAAGTAGACTACATTTGGGCCAAGGGATGCAGTTAGCTCACTCTTTCGCTAGACAAACAATATAGAGGTGAGTGACAGGGAAATGAAGAGTATGTCAGATGGTGACATAAACAAAGAACATTTAGATAAATAGAGTATTATAATGGGAAAGTTACTGCTAACTGCCACAACACATAAATCACAAAATCTCAGCAGCTTTACATGGAGGCACTTTTTCCATGTTACACAAAGTCTAGTACTAAAATTTTTGATCTATAAGAAGCCTTCCATGTGGTCATTCAGGAATCTACCCTCCTGCTCTGGAATCTGCTCTGTAAAGAACTTGAGAATCTTACGTTTTCTGTGCCTGGTTGAGGAAAGGCAGCAGAGGAGCGCACACTGTTTTTAATGCCTCACCAAATTATTAGTTAAACAAAACACAGAGCCAAGACAGGTGTTCAGGAAGATTAAAAAAAGATCAGTGAGCATTTAACAAGGGCTGACTCAGAGCATTACTCTTGAAAACAGGGTACATAGGAGAAGCCTATCAGGGAAGTAGAGATGTGCCGTGGCAGAGTTGTTGGGGGCCATCCAAGTATTTAGGCTAACTCTGTGTGTGTTTCTCCCAGGACAGTCAGATTAGTTATGTGACTGAGTGGTGGCCAGTGGTATGCAGAAAGGAGAGAGATGCTGCTCTTTAGACCAGACCTTTAAAACACACACAGTTCTCATTAGCCTCTCCCCCACTTCTCTGTCTCTCTTTCTGTGTGACCAAAAGTGAAGGATTATAAAGTAGGAGAGTTGCTCAGTCTTAACTCTCAAGGTAATTGAAATGTCTTCCTAGAGAACTGGCTAGGGGCATGGTCCAGATCTCATTGAACTGTAACATTAGTGAAAATAGACTTGTTGTGTTAAACTACTTAGATTTGTGATAGATATAAATATAGATATAGATATAGATATGGCTATGGCTATGGCTATGGATATAGACATAGATATAGATACAGATTTTTTAAGTAGCGAAACGAAGTGCCTTGGCCTGTGTTCTAGTTCTGTAGCCTCCAGAATGTTTCTGACAGAGACCTTGAGGTTGGATAGAGTTAAGTGTGTTCAAGTGTATCAGGAATGGAATAAAAGCAGATGCGTGGTAGGAAGCGAAGCCAGGGGATGAAATGGAAGTTATATAGTGACACTGTTAATTTTTTTTTTTTTACTCTGAGTAAGAGGATTTATATAAAATGAGAAATATTATCAAACAACCATTTTAAAATCTTGGATTCTGTCTGCCCTGCTATAAAGAAGGATAAACTTGAGTAAGAAAATAGATACACCTTGAGACCATGCTGTCAAAAAGTGAAATAAATCAGACACACAAGGTTAAATATTACATGCTTTATCTTCTATGAGAAACTCAAAATATAAAAAGCAAAATAAAAGATGGATAATAGGATGTGGGGAGATAGATCTTTTCCAAAAGAGATGGGAACCCAGAGACTGAGGGAGGGCATAAAGGGGAGAAAGGGATGGCAAAAAGAATTAAGATGTGTTATGTACACATACCAACTCAGCAAGAGGAATGTAAACATTATGTGCTGCAAATGTGTATGAATAAAACATAAAAACTGAAAAAAAAACTTGGCTTCTCTGTTGAGGATCAACGTGGAAGGAGACGAAATCAGCAGTCTCTTGGGAGAACACTGAAATAATGTAGGTATACGATGATGATGAAGGCTTGAAACAGGTGGCGCAGGGAGGGTTAGATGTATAGCGTGATGAGGATAAAACAAAGATGATTACCAAGTGTTCTGTGTTGCCATCTAGTAGAAATTATTAATAATTACTGAGAAGATGACCTCAGGATTATAGCAAAGGGAGCAAGGAATAAAGGACACCCAATGTAGACCTGTTAAGTTTGAGATGTATGTCAGACATCTAATTAAATATTTATAGTAAGCATTTACACCTGGAAATATAAATTGAGAGGACACCAACGCATGGGTGATATGACAATGGATGATTTCAGCAGGAAATAAGTATTTTTAAAGAGAAGATGTCAGTGAACTGAGTGCAGAAGCTTGAGAGCTAATGGAGAGCAAACAAAGAAATCTGAGGAGACTCTATAGAATAAGAGAAGAGTCAAAAAATGGTAGTCTGGATACCAACTGGAAAACATATCTGAAGACAGACTGATCAGTTAATTTGAACACTACTATGGGGTGAATGGAGACGAAGACTCGGAACTGGCCTGGATTTAGCCACACTGAGGCCCACGATGGCTTGAGGTTCTCATGGTGAAGTGGTGGGGCTGAGAGATTCAGAAGGTCAGAGTAAAGAGATCGTGGAGGAGGAACTGAGGAAAGTTTGAGGAGCTTTCATAGAAAGAAAAGGAGATGAATAGGGCAGAAAATGGAAGAAGAATTTCCCTCAAGGGGATGCTTTGAATTTGTTAATTATTATACCTGTGTATTTACAGGACACTGTCTTCACCAAGGGGGGGAAAAAACAACTGGTAATGCATAAAAAATAAAGACAAATCCCAAAATAGTACAAGTGCAGTACGGTGAGGGGTGATATCATTGGACTGGAACATGGGAAAAGTCTCGCGCAGTGGCGAGGATGAAGACATTTGGAAAAGTCTATCTTGGTGGCAAGAAGGATGGTTAAGTGTTGGGATGGAAGGAGATAGTGATTTTTTTTTTTTTTTTTGATATTGGGGATCGAACTCAGGGCCTTGTGCTTGCCAGGCAAGCACTCTAAACACTGAGCTAAATCCCCAGCCCCGATAGTGATGATTTTTATGGTGGGCTTTTGTACAGTTTTCTTCTAGTTTTACTGTTGTCTTTATAAAATAAGGACCAATGTCCTTATTTTGGACTGGATGAGATGAGAATAAAACATGAAGTTAGTAGATAGGAGAAGAAGATAAGGACAAGATTAAAAATCACATCAGGAAGCAAAAGAGTCAAAGAATCCAGAAAACATAGTATTCATGATGATTCCTAACAGCCTACCTGAAGTGTGCCATGAGATTTACAGCGACTCCAGGCAAGCATGGCCGTGGACATTATACGTGACAAGTACAGGGCAGATACAGAATTATATTTAAGCACACTGGAGAGTTTGCAAGACATGTATAAGACAGGCAAAAGATTTGGGATTAAATGTTAGGAAACAAGTGAGCTTGAAGAAGTGGGTCTTACTCACTTTGTTCCCTTATGAGACTCAATCTCCTGGAAAAGTGTAGAGTGCCCACATATAAGCATGCAGTGAGCATTTGTTGGAAGAATGAATGAAATTTAATGTGTACACGAGAGAACAGGATGAGGTTGAGAGAAAAGAGAAAGAGCAGTGCCGTTTGTGAATTGTGAGTCTCAGAGACTTAGACATTTCAACATAGGGGAGCTAGTCATCATTTTTATTAACATATAATAATTCTATATGTTTATGAGATATGGTGTGATATTTTCACATATACACGGTATATGTTGATCAAATCAGGGTAATTACCACTTTATCTCTATGTTTTGAGGCTTTGGGTTCCTCTCTTTTAAATACTCAGAATATGTATAATACTCAGACTATGCACCACATATACCGTATATATGGTTACCATGAGTCACAATCACCTCATCATTTTGTGGCTGTTTTGGGGGCTTGTTTTGCTTTAAGGGTAAACTTACAATATAAAATTACACTGAATCATTGCAGTGACTTACTGAAAAGGTCCAGGGCAGTGTATAGATATAGAAAGTCCTCAGTATCTATTCTCTGTCATTGTTATGGAGGGTTATGTATTATTTTCACCTTGACTCCTTAGCTTTAAAGTAAAAATGTGTTGATATTGTATATGTCTGGAGACCGCTTCATATTAGTTTCAAAGAAGTGCTTTTATGACTAAAGTGAAAGGCAACCTATTTATTTCAGAGATAAAGTTAATCGAATGGACTGTCTAATGACTGCCAGAATAACCGGAATTCTCTCAGTGTGTAAAGCCTCAATTTGTGTAAAACCAACTTCTAACATATTAACATCCTCTCATATGTAAAATATTCCTTAAAGTTTCTTTTCTAGCTTACATATTTTATCAAACTGTGACAACAGATCTTGTGAACTAGAGGTGGATATGGCAGTTGATAGTATCAGTTTTACCAGAACGGGTAAGATTCCAGGTAATTATAGAGATCACTCTGTAAGACAGGCAGACAGATTAGTGCTGTACAAATACATAAAGAGCAGTGTTCTCCTGCTTCTCCTGCTGACTTGCCATCTCTCCATCATTCGCTTTTAATTAAAAGATTAGTGGACACTTTTGGAACTAAAAAAAACAGAAGAGGAAGTTCCTGTCTCCATCTACTCTTTCAGGTAGTGGCTTTATTGAAAGAAAGAGTTGGAAGAAACACAGATCTCATCTTTTTATACATGTGGCTTTTTTCTTGACCTGTGTTATTTGAAGTTATAAGTCAGTAAGAAACATGATAAGAATGGTTCTATATTTAGTGTTTTAAATACATCTCCCCTCATATTTAGTTTCTTTTTAAAGTATATTTACGTTTTATGGCAGGTTCTTCATTGCAGTTGAGTTTGTACTTAGAATTTCAAAGTTAAAGTGAGTTAGGCTTGCTCACCATGTTTCTGAGCAATATAATAGTTTTCAATATTCCTTCGTTTCCATTATTTGATTTTGCAAACTAAATAACTCAGTTCAATAAAGAAAGACTACTTAGGTTTTAAGATCTAGAATGTATGAAATATTTATAGAGACTTGGAAAGACCACTGAATTATAAGACATGGCATTTGACTTCTTTAATAGATCCTGTAGGTAGCACACTAGACTTTTTTTTAAATTAGTATATGTTTGAAGTACACAGTAATTACATTCATTATGGAAACTGGTACATGTACGTAACAAATCTCCTATTTTCTCCTTTTCCCATCCACCTCCCTTTTTGGCGAGCATCAGATTCACTTATTTATCTTATAAGTCCTTATAAAGTTACTTATCCTATGTACAGATTAGCAGCCAGACTAACAATCCAAAAGACATATGAAGCACATAAGACAATTAAACTAAAGCAAGGTACACTTTGTTACATTATCCAACTGGGTGTCAAGGAAATAGAATTTTGTTTTTATGTCTCAGGGTTAGGGTGCCAGGGATTGAACTCAGGGCCTTGTGCTTGTAAGGCAAGCACTCTAACCACTGAGCTAAATCCCCAGCTTGTTTTTATTTCTTAAATGAGAAGTCAATTTTGAGGGTCTCTGATGGTCCTTTTGATATTATTATTATTCTGCAGTGGTTACAGAAATGTAAACTGACTACTGAAGTTGATCTAAGAATGTGTGTGTGTGTGTGTGTGTGTGTGTGTGTGTGTGTGTGTGTGTGTGTTTATATTTGCAAAAGGAACAAAGGGAAAACTGAGAGCTAAACCAGCATCACAAACTTCATTCCAGGTAGGAAGGCAATGAAGGGAATTGTAAGATTCACCTTATCAGATACAGCAGCTGAGAAGAGTGAAGAAAGATTTCTTCTTTTCTTCCTCTAGAAGAAAGGCTGAAATGACTCCAGTAGAGATCTGCATTCCAACTTCCCTCTCTTGTAATTCGCTCCCAAAGAGCCCTTGAGGACAAAGGCCAGGAGAGTCACGTCTCAGGCACGATGCGGCAATGATGACTTCAAGTCATATGAAAGGAAATAGTTTAGTCAAAATCAAGTAAATTTCCAATTTTTGTTCACTTTGTGTGATTAACAGGCATGAATTTTGAGTCATCCTAGATGGAAGAAGCCATCTTAAGAATCTCTTTTAAGGAGGATATTCATATAATTATTTATTATGCATTCGTATAAAATTTTTAGTGTGTATTGTATTTGATAATTCTTAAAGAATACTGAATAGGAGCTATGTTAATGCTAAGTGTACTTTAAGGTCATCAATATTTTTATAAATGGAATAATGGAATAAATGAACAAAAGATATACAGTGGCTTATCGTGAGTGGAATCATCTGTTGTACAGGAGAGGCGGGGGTCTCTCCCATCTTCAGACTGTGGCTTTGCTGGTTCTAATGGTCATCTCGAAACCTGTAAGCTAAGAGGGGAGAGATTTTGGAGAAGCATGTGGGGAGTGTTTGCAGGGATTACGTGCATCTCACCTCTGGCTAGAAAGCAAGCCCACACACGCACATTATTGCAAGGAGGGTTCAGAAATCTGGTTATCCAGAAGTCCTGGAAGAAAAAACCACGGTGGGCTCGGATGCTTTCTGAATCTGGCATAAGAATTGTAGATGGTAATTCTGGTTATCACAAATGAGACAATGTGTTACGTATTTATTAGGAAAAATCAACTTCTTCTGTTTTTTGAATCAGGGTCTCACTAGGTAGTTCAGGCCCCCTTTGAACTCTCTAGGTAGCCCAAGCTGGCCTCAAACTCATGGCAATCCCTCCTGCCTCAGCTTCCTGAGTGCTGGAATTACAGGTGTGGGCCACCACGCCCATTAGAAATATTACGAATATTTTAAAGCTTTTGATATTCATTTCTAAGTAGCCTGGTAATCTACCCTAAAGTGATTATTAAAAAGAAAATGTAATAACTCATGTAGGTAGTTTCATATAGTGGAATCTTTATTATAAATACTTAATATTTGATGCATTTTATCATGATGATAACTAGAATAGCAAGAATAATTGAATTTTAATATAATGGGATTAAGTATTTAAGTAAAAAGTTCACTTATGTGCAGAGTTTCATCATGCTACATGAGTAAGTGTACCATAGCTCTTTCACAGAATTTGCTTTATCTCTTCCATTAAAAGTTGTAAATGTTTCTAATACAAAATAAGAAAAAAACCAAAGTATTTCCATGTCTGTGTCTTGCCTAGTTCTCTTAGCATAATATCCTCAGGACATGAGGTGACTCATAATGGTGAGACCGCTTTCTGTGTTAGTCTCTTTCCTAGGCACTGGGACAAAATGCAGACACCACCACTTCAAGAAGGAGAGGTTCATTTTGGCTCACGGTGACAGTAGCTGGTTGGCTGGCGACCAGGAAGAAATGGCAGAGCGGGATAGCAGAGGAAAGCTGCTCCCAGGCTACCTGCCCGGAAGCAGAAGTAGAGAAAGCTTCCGGGTCAGGCTTCCAGTGACTGGCCTGTAACTGGGTGCCACCTCCAAACAGCAGGTTAACTGTAGCGGCCCATAATCCAATCACCATTTACAAGTCCTGCCTCTGATCAAATGAAGCTTTGGGAGACATTCTCCACCTAAACGATGGCACTTTCTTAAGGCTAAATAGTGTTCCATTATTTATTTATTTCTTTACTCGATCATCCATTAATGGTTATCTAAATTGTTTCCATATCTTGGCAGTTGTGAATATGGCAAAGAATATGGGAGTGCAGATATTTCCACGAAGTGCTGATTTTATTTTCCTTTGTGTATCAGAGCAGGAATTACTGTCATATGTCAGCTCTATTTGCAATTTTTCGAGAGACCATCATACCATTTTCCATAGAGGCTGCAATAATTTACACTCCCACCGACGACAGTGTTTGGGGTTTCCCCAAGAACAGGACGTTTTGGATGAAGGCAATAGTGGTAGCAGCTGCATTTAAAGACTCATAAGAAATCCAAACAGCCTGTTGAACTGTAAAGCAGACATCACTCATTGTTTTTATCAGTTAATATGAAATTGAAAATTTTAATTTTATCAATTTTCTCATCTGAATAAACAACTACGATACTCTTATGAGAGGTTCGGGGAATTAGTGTGAGGCCTATGAGTGGGAACTGCCAAGCTCTACATCTTGACCTGATTTTGTGTTATTATTATGTCTTGTCCATATTTTATGTAGAAAATTACATGCTCTCGGATCATGTAATTTTTATAAAGGTCTCTGGATCCCTTCTGAATATCCAGAGCCTTCTTTATTATAGGTTTTGATATTTGGATAATTTTATGAATATTGATATACTTAATCTTTAATCAAAATTGAAATGATAGGGGACAGTGTGCCTTAGGATGCATTACTAAGCATAGCAGGGGGATGGGCAGTACAGAGAGACGCAAGTAGAAAACAACACGCTATGTGTTTGTGTTGTGCGCATATAGCATCCACAGTGTTGACCTGTACCTTTGTTAAATAGGTTCCTATGTGGAAGATACTGAAATTTGGCTGGGGATTTAGCTCAATAGTTAAAGCGCTTGCCTACCAAGCACAAGGCCCCAAGTTCGATCCCCGGCACCAAAAATCCCCCCAAAACTGAAATTCTACCAAATATCTTGCGCACAACCTTCCTTCAGTTTACAAAACACTCACCCTTTGTTTTCTACAGGAAATGCTGCAGTAATAGTTCTCCTGTTTCAGGTGATGCTTTACCAAAAGAATTATAATTTAAAAGAAGCAAGAAGTAAATAAAAAACAAACACATCTTGGGATAGTAACCAATTTTGACCCTTTCAAAACATTCAGAATGATATTATGTTTTATTTAAATACAAGGGCTGGCCAAACATACTGACTATTAAGCACTGACTTGAGTTTCCCTGACATTTACTTTGTTTCTCGCTTATGATACATTCAAATGCACCTATTGACTGCTGCTAGAAATTTGCTTCTAAAATTTGGGTTTATGGCTCCCCAGGAATAAATTACAATGTGCTTTTCAAAATGTCACAAAAAACTAAAACTTGTCATTATATACTTGAATTACTGATCCAGCAAGACTCTGAAGTGGTAGTCTGAAGGGAGCAAAGCCCCTTGCTTCCAAAACAAGCTTCATTTTTCACAGTATGCTGTTCTTTCCATTCTTGTCCTAAGGAAGTTGAGTTCAATGTCCAGCTGGCTCCTAAAATATTGTAACTCTCAAGAGTATATTTCTTTAGTAATAATTATCTAAAATTATTTTGATTTGCAAAATGGATATCCTTATGTATTACCAGGTATAGCAGATAATTTTACTGGCCAATTTAACTAAGCTAAAGTACTCAAATAGTTAGGAAAACATTACTCTGGATGTTTCACAAAGATAATTTTTCAGTGAGATTAGCTGTCAGATAATTCTGGGTGAAGCTCACCTAATCAGTTGAAGGCCTTAAAAAATAAAGACTGGCTTCTCCTGTCTGCAGACTGCCTTCCATATCAGACTGCAGCATCGACTCTTCCTTGGGTCTCCTGCCTGTGAGCTCACCCTGCAGATTTTACACCTACCAGACTCCACAGTTACATGAATTAGTTCCCTAAAATAATCTCTTTTTGCTTCTTTGAAGAATCCTGACTAGTCAAAAAGATCCCACTAATCAAAAAAGTTAACTGTTCTGTAAACATAAATAACTCCAAATGGAGTTTTCAGCCCAAATTATTATCATCCAATGACTCTACTTTCTTCAGTTTTCTTACAGGAGTAAACATGTCTCATATTCTGTTACAGAAAGTGACACACTAATCTGTTTGTACATATTAACAACTAGGCGTGAATCAATTCATCATATCACTTTGGTTCGAGTTGCTTAATCACTACTTGGTGGCTGAAAAAGTTGGGTGAACCTAGTAGTTCCTGTGAGTGTAGTTCCTAGTCCCTGTGCTGCCTAGTAGTTCCTAGTAGTTCTTATGAGTGTAGTCCCTAGTCCCTGTGCTGCCTGGTGTTTCCTAGTAGTTCCTGTGAGTGTAGTCCCTAGTCCCTGTGCTGCCTAGTAGTTCCTAGTAGTTCCTGTGAGCAGTTCCTAGTCCCTGTGCTGCCCAAGGGAGCCCGGGAGGGAGTGGGAGAAGGGAGAATCCTGACAGCATGACTATATCGCTAGCATCGTATTTTTAAAACTTAATCCCTCGCTATGTTAAAATGTAGTTTGTAAAATTACTCTCCGTTCACTTATGAATTTTTATATGCCTTAGTTTGAAACAAAATTATCTGAACATGAAGGAGAAAACATTCCTTTTTTATCGCTAGAAGAGTATTAAAGTCCTAAATTTCTAGAGGATATTTGTATTTTGGGCAACAGGGACAAAGTAAGATGATTTTATTTATAAGTAACTCTTGAGGAGCTGAGAGAATTAGCTACAAAGAACTTGAACTTCATGGACTAAAATTGGAGACATTTCATTTTGGACTATATCATAAAGTTGACTGTTTTCCCCAATAATTACCTTTTCTTAAATCACAAGCTGGTTATATTTCACACTTTAAAACTTTCTCACAAAGTTCAAAAATTTTAGTTCTCCTGGTAAATATTTAAGGACTGATAAGGAGTTATTGCATAGTCTCTTAAGAGTCAATTATAACAGAGCATCTATTCTTAGTTTAGTAATAATTTCTAGATGATAAACAGAAGTAAACACTTTTTGTTCATTTCATACATTCGCATCCTGACAAAGGCCCACAGAGAGTGAGGATTAAAGTGAATCTACTATTATAACATTCTAATTTTCATTAGATATTTTGGATTTTCCAAGTCCTGTCTAGACAGTTGTTAAAAAGATAGCTTTTCTGGAATCCACCCTGATATTCATTAGTTTGTAAAAATCTGTGCTTGTTTGGCTGTCTTTGAGTCATGTTATTTATAAACCAAATATAATTATAGTAGACAAAATTTTAAATTTAGTAATTCTATTCATCAGAAAGTTCGATTTAAACATCCTAAGTGACATGGGTCCATGAATAGTATTTACTAGGGTAAATGTTCACTTATGAATATCGAATTCTTTAACTTAATTTTCAAATATTGGTCCCAAGGTACATAATATATTTTTCCTATCTCTTCAACAGAAGCAAAAATGTAGGGAAGGTGAGACTGGCATAGATGTCAAATAAAATAGTACATTAAGAAATACTTACTGAGTTTCTCTGACATACTTCCAATAATTTAGAGCAACACTTAAAGCACAAAGCTATCGCATGGGCTTTTAACCTTCATTTAATTTGCATGCTTCATTTAACTAGTGTTACTGGAACATACTTCTACAGTCTTTGACTAAATAATAATCTCAGAAATATAATATGGATTTCATTAGATATTAACAAGTTCCTACTTATTCTCAGCTTATATCAAGTCTTCAGCACTAAAAAATAGCAATGCAAGTCCTCCAGAATATTAAATTAATATTGCCTATATAGCAAAGCCCTTCGAAATGATTTATTCTCAACAGAATTTTGGGAATTGAATAGCTCCAGTGGACGATTAACATGTGCTAACTAACTGGGCATTTTAGGGCAATATTTGCACATGGCTAAACAAACAGATCTTCACAGAGCATAATGAGATGTGTCTACTCTGTGCTTTTCTCCTTGATTTGGAGCACTGTACCATCATTAGGCTGAACTCTCTTTGAAAGGGCAGAGGGGGCTGCTGGCAGGAAGTCACTTTGGCAGGCTCGCTCCTGTTGTGGTCTGTTTGGTTCATCCACAGAGACGTGGATTAAGATAGAATTATAGGAAATCCTATTGAGTAAAGGCCTGCTGGATGAGAACAGGGAAAATTAATTTAAGCCTCTCTATTCCTTCAACGTAACCTTTTAAAATACTAGGTTACAGTGTGTTCATTTCTCTTTTAATTCTGATATAAGATACTAATGGAAATGACATTTGAAAAGGGGCGG
This sequence comes from Hystrix cristata, assembly GCA_004026905.1. NCBI lineage: Eukaryota > Metazoa > Chordata > Mammalia > Rodentia > Hystricidae > Hystrix > Hystrix cristata. Next base: position 123,508 of record PVJO010002148.1, on the reverse strand, counting down.
ACTTTTGCGTATAAACTGTCACTGGCATGGCCTAGAAGTCTCTTTCCATGAGGACCTGCTGTCTGATAACATTTTCCAGGTTGTGCGTGTAAATTACAAGTTATTAAATTCGAAGCCTAGAAAGATAGCAGTATTCAAGGTCTATCTTTCACAGGCTGCAGAGTTTTGAGATGTTGATTTATAGGATAAAATAGTAACCTAAGGCATTGTTACTGATATCATAATTTTTTTGGTGGTTGATTTAATCTGGAGATAGAGGTTTAAAAGGCCTCACTGTTTTACTTGGCTTTTAAAAGCCCATTGTATTTCAGCCTTGGCAGAGTGACTTGAATCCTGTGGCTCGTATACGCTGCACCTCGGTCTGTCTTAGTTGGGAGGGGGTGCGTCTGGCCTAATAGGAAGGCTAACACATTGCATATGCAAGAGTGCAGAATTTTCAAAGGTCTTCCTTCCATATGTATCAACTGTTTCCACTACACACAATCTTGTGATGGGGCTCATCGTGTAGATCAAAATTTGGAGCTGAGGAATTTAACTGACTGCTCCAACATCATGCCCGTCCGTGCCGGAGCTAGGAGATGAACTCAGGCCATCCGAAATCTCTCACTCATGTACTTTTTGTAGTGCCAGCTACTGACAATCACACACATAGGTAGTTCATATTTTCCTCAGGAATTAAAAAGGGAGAGAGGGAAGTAAATAAAAGGAGAGGAAAAAAATGAAAAGAACAGGGAAGAAACAACTTTTGGAGTTTTGGCAGAAATACATCTGCTGCCCTAAAATGAAGGTGAGACCTCAGAGTCCAAGGACACAGATGTATGTCTGCCATGAAGCGGTCGCCAGTCAGACAGCAGGAGGACCATCCAGAGAAGTGCTCCGTGTGGTGTGAGGGGAAAAGGAGGGGGGAGGGGCGATCACTGACCACTGTGCCCAATAAAAAGGCCAAAATGTTGCTTGCTCAGCTTAGCTTGCTATTTTAACCCAACTTTTGGAAACCATAGCTAATGAAAGTATCCAAAGTACATTTCAATAGTTGCTGTATGAAACAAGCTGGAAAATGAGAGTGGAAAGATAAACAGAAGGAATGATACTGTGGATCCACGTGTCCTTCACCGTGCAATGAGAATAGTTCTGTTCACTGGAAACTTCCAGTGAAGACAGCCACATCGCAGGAGCAGGTCTCCTGAATTTTTTTCCAGGATTCTCTATATTTTGACAGGTCTAATTATCTTAGGCACTAGTAGGAGAACAAGTGATTGAAATCTAGTGTAGAAAAATTGGAATTAATATTTTTAAAGGCAAAACATGTCCTCTATTGCATTAGTAATAGTTTGTCTTTAATTAACTCAAAATGACTTCACTTGGTCATGGAGAAATTGTCTTCTTGTCCTCCACCTTGTCTGTGGTACTCTCATGCCATTTCCATTATGGATGGATATTTCACAATCCAGAAGAGAACGGCCTGCGATTTTAAGCTAGCAACCTATTTTCCATTGATTCTTTTTATTATGGATAGAATGTATATAGTGTAAAAATTGAATCTGCCTAATTTTGAAATAAAAATTTGTTAAGTATTATGAATCACAAGGAATGCTTATCAAGGCATTAACATGAAAAATATCTCTAGTTGAAAATAGTGTTCAGAATACGTGTGTGTGTGTGTGTGCGTGTGCATTTATACACTGCTCTAACTTTGTTTCTAAGTGCCTAACTTGTGTTTAAGATGTACTTTACCTACCACCTCTACATCCCAGAGCACTTAAACAGTCCTTGGAACTAGACGTATCTTGTATCCAGAAGTAGTAGAATAATCTCTGCTGTATTTGCTGAATATGTGGGTACTGCTATCTTGAGGGTCACTATGTGCCTGAAAGGAAGTGTGTGCTTCTTACTCCCCGAGTCAAGCCTGAGAAATGCTCTGAAGACCATTGCGAGAGCACACTTTGGGGATTTAACTGTAACTCCCCAAGGTCCAAGAAATAGAGAACAGTGTCTACCTATTTAGGTACCATCTGACAGGATCTTCAGATGGACATGAGTTGGGCATGGACAGGGGAGTGTATGGAAGCAAACGGCAAGATCCTTTGATATGAATCCAACTCAAGATAGCCACCTGTAGAGTCAAGAAGCACATAGTGGTAGGGGATTTCTTCTTCTAGGAGCTACAGGATGGCAGTGGTGCCCAGTGGAGAGGTTGCCAAGGCGTCATCAAAGGCACTACAAGGGGATTAGTCGCTAGCATTTGGAACTGAACTCCCAAAGAGAAATAACATTTGATTACACAGACAGCAGTGAGGGCAGTGCCCTTTCTCCAACGAGGTCTCTCACAGCATGACAAGTGGGAAAGGAACAGATAAAGAATAGAAGAGCAAGAAGAAAAAGTTTTCCATTGCTCAGTTTGGCTTGTTATTTTAACCTGACTTTTAGAAGTTATAGCTAATGAAAGTGTCCAAAAATCACACACACACACACACACACACACACACACACACACACTACACAAAAGTTACAGCTCTCTTGGTCACTATAAGATTTCACACATCTGGGCTGTGTGTATGTGTGTGTGTGTGTATGTGTGTGTGTATCTGTGTGTTTGTAGAAACTTTGAAATGGATATAAAATTAAAATTTAAGTTTGAAATTTGACCTGGATTAACTGCAGTGCCATTTGAGAAAATTCAGCAAATATTTCCAACTGAGTAACTTATATAGTGACTGTATTACTTTATTAGTTAGCTTTCCTGTTGCTATGATACAATGTCAGATAACCATAACTTAAAAGAGGAGAGGTTTAATTTGGTTCAGCGTTTAGGGGATTCAAATCCGTGGTTGCTGACTCCAAGGCAGAAACATGGAGGAAGGGTGTGCTGAAGCAAAGATACCTAGTTTATGGTGGGCAGAAAGCAGAGCAGGGAGAGGTGCCAGAGAGGGAGGGGAGGGGATTACGTATAGTATTCCTGGTCATGCCTCCTTCCCCACCCAGACACTCAGAAGTGTGGTCTTACTAATCACCTGGGTTTTTCTTTCTCTCTCTCTTTCTTTCTTTTTATTTATTTATTTATTTTTTTGAGTGTGTCCTGATGATTGAACTCAGGGCCTTGTGCTTGCTAGACAAGCACTCTACCACTTGAGCTAAATCCCTAACCCTTCCTGGGATTTTCTTAAGCTAATCGAATGACACTATTAAGGATAAATGTCACAATGACCACAATGAGATATATATATAATCTCTCTTATCAACAATCTATATATAATATGTATATAGCTTATCAATAACCCATCTAGATGTCTAAATTTGTGCTCTAAACATATCAGAAAAATTTGATTCCTTTATAACATGTGCATACAATTTTTTGATAACTTGTTGATTTTTATGATTAATCTTTTTAATTAATTTATTAGTACACTTTTGATATACATAATGACCACATTTATTGTAGGGAATTTGTACCTGTATGTATCTTGATTCTTTTTTATACATTCCCCTCCTCGCACTTCAACCCTTCTCCTCTTTATTTACAAAAACTTTGATTCTATTTTTTTCTTTTCTCTTTTCCCTTTTTCCTTTCCTTCCCATCCCCCCCAATATTTACCTATAAATCTAAATTTAACTTTAAGTGAGAATTTTCAAACTGCCTTATGTCTGGTCTCAACTATGAAAAGAAAACTGATTGGCAAACAAGCTTTGCTGCTTTGAATTTGTAATTTCATAATAAATATGAGATTGCAATAAATTTCTTTTTCATGGTATGTTAATTTTATATGAAACATTCTGCATTATAATACACATAATTTTTATATTATTCAAATATAATGTTCACTGGATTTATCTTTCGATCATAGTAGATATTACTTTTAAAAAACTGGTTGGTGGGGCAGGGTGGCACCTGCTTATAAATCCATCTGAAGCAAGAAGATCGTAAGTTTGAGGTCAGCCTGGACAACTTGACAAAATCCTGTCTCAAAATAAAGCACAGTAAAAACATAATAAAACACAATAAAAAGGGCTAAACATGCAGGTCAGTGGTGACGTGCTCCTAGGTTAAATCTCCAGTATTGAAAAAAATTTTAAGGGATAATTTTTTAATCATCTTTCACTAAACTGGAGGAACCAATATGTGAACTTTAGAATGGGTTGGATAATGAACATGCTAATTTAGGAAGATAAAATAAAACGAATTGCATCAAAGTAAGTGTTGTAAAATCTCACCATTATGCAGCTATTCATTCAAAGATGGCCCATAATTTATTGATGGCCCATCAATACATTATGAGGCAAGAATAATTCAAAAATTAAGAATTATATATAATATATACTGTATTCATTAGATAATATATCATATATTATATATTCAATTAATTATATATAATATATATAATAACATATATTTATGTCAACACAATTGCTCCTGAATTCAAGGCTCTTATTTTCTTCCCTGACCAATATGTTATTGAATATGAAGCTCAGAGTTTTATTCATTATTCCTGCTTAGGAGAAAATACTGAATTAATTTTATTTTCTCCTATATTTGGTTAATTTTCTCCAGTAGAAGCACATTTTGGTAAATTTAAAATGTATCTTTTGAGGTTTCTTGATTTTCTTAGCTTTTCTTTATCTAAGCCCGTGAGGTCATTAATTTTTTTTTTTTTTACAAGTTTTGTGTTCTTTTTCATTCAGGAGCGTGTATGCCAGTGGAAAGTATATGTAAGACTCTGAGATAAAGATGATGTTTACAGACCTGTTACCTTTTATTATCGATCTGTTTAAATTCTTTCGTCTACTGGTCGTGTGGGAATAATAGCTGTAGTATTTCATTTTAGGCAAGTTCTGTGCTATCTAGGCCACAAGACGCATGGCGCTTTGGGCAGAAGCATGATCAAGAGGCCCTGACTGTTGACTGCCGGGAACGACCCCGGCAGGTGGCAAGAAGTTACTGCTGTTCTGCAAAGCGAGATGTCGAGACGCATTTCTAGCTGTTTGCGGGGTAACAGACCAGTCAGAGATGCTCGGTCTGAAATGTTCGTTCTCACTCACACTCAGCTCTACCTTTAAGCAGGGATGTCAGTATCGGTATCACTCTAGAGATAACAGCAAGCAAGCATGCAGAAGCCGATATTGAGTCCGTTTGATACAAGGGCACACAAAGTTTCCTTATTTCTTCTCATTGCTTGTTTTAAATGCTTTAGGGCATCTTAGTGATGGCACCTAGTGCCTGGATCAAAGATCCTTATTTGGAACGTTGTGAGGAGGACTCTGCAGTTCTACTTTCCTGGTTACTCCAACAAAAACCACCGTCCTTTAAGAGTGCCTTAGTGTCCCGTGAAATAAGCCCTTCCGGGTTTTCCTCATGCTCTTTTCTTTCCTTATCTTTATCTTACCATCTTAATTTCTTCATCATCACTTGAGAGTTTGGATGTGAATCCATAAAAAGGGACTCAAACAGATCGGTAGTTGGAATGAACCATACCAGTTAACCTCTTACTTAGCTGAGCAATCAACCGAGGAAACAATCAGGGATACATTTCAAAGTCTGTAGAGTGTTCTTGGTATGACAGGGAAGAAATCAAAATTGTCTTAGTAAGTAGATACAAATGACAGACTGATGTAATCCAAAGTAAAGCATCCAAGGGCCAATGAATTCTACAAAACGTTAGGAAGAAGCTACATTAGGTTGTTTGGGTAGAAGCCTACTAGGAAATTACAATTACATTGTGGATTACATTGTGGATTAATATGATGTCTTGCTGCATGATGAGAAAATTCACTGAACATTTTCGTGATTTAATTGCTACTTATGATCGTACTCAAAGTTCAAAATGAAAATCTTTCTTAGACTTTGATATACCTAGGGTGTACAAGCTGCATAAGTGTTATTTCACACAAAACTAAAATGGTCTGCTCAGATGTTCACTTTCATTATCACTGAGAAACATCTCTCCCAATAGTCCATTCCTCACGTGATAGTTCTGCGCTCCATGATTACTGTGGATAACTTGAATACTTGCTAAGAGGAAAATGTTAGCATTAGATATGCACACCAAAAGGAACATACAAAGAGTTCACTTACATGTTGTGTGTTTCTTCTGTCTGAGACTCAGACTGGAGATTTTTGTTCCATTTGTTGATACAAAAGCTGTATCTGGTTTGAAAAATGGCAAAATCTCTTTATGTAAAGCTAGTGTGTGTCAGTACGTACACACTGCTTCTTTCTAACTTCTAGAAGCAGTCAAATCATAATGTTTGCACAAATCTGTTCATTTACTTCAAAATACCCACAAAAAGCAATGTAACAAAATTTGAACAGCAATACTACTGTGCAGGTACTTTTTCCATGGAAATCAAACTAGACTATTTTTCCCAAAATATTCCCTGAAGAAAGCAGGACTTTGCCTCATTGTGGAAACTTGGGAATTTTCCATGAAAGATTTTAAAGTCCATGTGGCATTTAAAAGGCATATTATAGCATATTATTTATCAAAAATTGCCTTTTATACTGTTTTGAAATTACAAGGCTCTACCCAAAAGCTCCATCTAACACTATTAACTACTTTACAACTCTGAAATTCCAGACTGGAAAAAAAGATACAGCGTAACAGGGAAGCTGAAAGTCCTTGCTTCGTGTTATAATCCATGAATGTTAAATCACGATTGAGTCAACACTAATTTTTCTTTTTAGTATCACTGAAAAATATAGAATCAAAGTGCTTTTATCATTTTTGTACCCTGAACTTAGAAGTTTGTCACCAAGCAGAATCTATTATTAGAGGTTCCCATTTGCGAGAATTCCATGTTAAATGGCCCACTTGTAAGATATTTCCTACATTAATGTGACCACAAACTTTGAATTCAAACAAAGCACAAGAGCTAGTTTCCAGAGAGACAGGTTCACTATGGTTCAGTAGAAAATAATTCCAAGCTATAATACACTCAACGACCTTCAGTTTAACTTGTATTCTAAAATACTGATAAATAAATGTTAATAAAGATTTTCAGATAATATTTAGTGAAATGTAACCAAATACTGATAGAATTTGGTTTTATAAATTAAGTTTATGAGAAACTTGGAAATATTTAAAATGCAATCCACTTAAATCTTTCTTTTCACTGAATTTACATTACTGTGTATAATTACAACTTATGATAGGGATGAATAATAGAAAGGTACAGGGCCTTTCATGTCTACAGGTAAGTCACTGAGTGGATGTCACTTGGGTATCACTGATCTTCATTTTTCCACATATACTCTAAGCTATATTTTCAAGTGCAAGTATAAGTAATACTAAAAATACAGTAATAATTGGTATATTAACCAATGGGAATTAAAATCAACATATGGAAATTTTTGGCTTTTATTTTTCTCAATTTTTATTTTTTATTGGCACGTTTTTGTAGTATGTAACGATCACATTCTTCTTGGGGAGCTGGTACATGAACATAACATACCTTAATTATTTTTTAATCTCCTTCTCTTTGTCTCCCTCTTCATTCGTCCATCTCCTGGTGCCTACCCTTCTGCATAAGCTCTAACTCCCTATTTCCTGTTATCTATCTTTTATTTTCTCTTTGTTTATATTTTGGGTTCCTTGTATAAGAGACGCTATGGGATATATAAATTTGTGTTTCTTATTTATCTAACTGAATATTACGGTCTCAAGGTGCATCCATTTTTATACAAATGACTCAAGTTTATCTCTCTTTATGGCAGAGTAGTACTCCATTTGGTACAAATGCCCCACCTTCTTTATCCATTCACCTGTTGATGGGCATATAGATCACTTCCAAGATTTAGCTATTGTGAATTGTGTAACTGTAAATATAGGTAGCCACATATCACTGTAACATGATGTCTTTAACACTTTTGGGAAGATATGTAGAAAGGGAATAGCTGGTTGGTTGAAATTTCTATTTGTAGTTTTTTGAGAGAAAAAGTGTCCAATGAAACTTTTCTTTTTTTTCTCTTCTTGTTTCTTTTGTTTGTTTTCCTCCATAAAATGGATCTTTAGAAGCATCATTCAGCTTATTTTCTTCTTACCGTTTTGCAATCAATCATTGAAGGAGTAGTGATTGACCCTATTGTCTACTTCTCGGTTTTCCCCACGCAAATCTCCCTGTTCTCTTTGCATTGTAAAGTTTTACTGATCATCGATATGAGGGAATATTTATAGAGTAAAAATACATCAAATAAAAAAGATAAGAGTGCTCACAGTGTGTGACTGAGATTTAAGAGAATCTCAGTTTAGAGTCAAACTGCCATGATTAGATTACTAGTGCAACTACTTAAATATTAACTAGCTGAACTTGGCTATGATATTTGATCATTTTTCTCTTTATCAAAAATATGATAATGGATTCCTACTGCCTGTAACATTGTGTAGATTAAATGAAATCATTACTGTAAAAGGGCTATTACAGTGTCTGACATGTTAAAGGAAATGATTCAACATTCATTCGCTCTTCTAAGGAGCATTTATTTTCATGAGGTTTCTATATTTTCTCCTTCATCATTTTTCTTCTAATTTCTTGTTTTCAAACCGTCACTTTTGTTTCAGCCAAACCAGTAATTTTCTTCTTAGATCATGTTGAAGATAAGGACAACAATGAGTATTTTCTTGACTAATATAAGAACAACGAATCTTTAACACTCTTCAGATTTGATATGTGTCCATCTAGGATTCACTTCTTGGAAACATTTACTCTTCTAGGGATTTGCTGAATGCAAAATACTCAGATCAAAGACACATATTAGGCTCACTTAATGTCATCTATTCCTACTTATAATTATCATGATGACTACTATTTGGTACCATCATTATTATTATTACACTTTAAGGGGCATTTCTTTACAGCTGCTGAGATCGCATTGAACAAATAGTTCATTCTTTTTAGTTTTGCTCACTACATAATGGAGTCCCTTTCAGCAATTCACAGTTTTTGAGCATATACACTTCCTTAGACCATTCTTCTCTTAGAGCACCATGAAGCTAAGAATATTCCATATTATCTCTGTTCTCTTGTGTTTCCAACCCTGGGAGAGGGATATGGTAATAAGATGTTAAAGATAATAGCAACATAAGCAATCAAAGTACAGCTAATTTCTCCCCAATGCTGACAAAAGTTGAAAATAAAGAAAGTCCATGGCATATATAATGTTTAATTAAATTTAAATTGGAAAAGTATCTTTACCCTTGAAGAGTTACATTTCATTCTGGAGTATATGGTATCCCAGGTAAATGATGTGGTGGGTAGTGGGTAAGTAAATCCATGATATAATAAAGTACTGATATGGAAACTATATATAGTCAAAATTATGTATATAACATGCACATTTCTCTCCTTGTCCATTGTGTTTTTTGTTCTTTCAGTTTTTAATGGTCACAGAGGATAGCTATTCAGAAATACTTCAAAGAGCATGCAGAAGTTGACTTTTTGGGTATTCAGGGTAAAGATTTCAATAATGTACAGTGTGAAAAAAATTTACTGTAGGATAGTGAGTTTCCAGGACAGTAGAAGTAATTACTTGGAAAGATTTTTTTGAGCTTATTTTTGTGAGCCATGCATTGGATAGGATTCAAGCAAGAAATTTTATTTGTACGAAGCAGAGGGAAAAGAAAAGGAAAAGATGAGAGTGATGAGGTGGAGAAAAAGTTGAGGAAAACAACCCATAGGCTGTCAGAGTCCTTGTGGGCTCCTGAGAAGTGGCATCGGTCTTGCCAAAACATTTTTGGGTGAACCAGACGAATTACCAACACCTTATATGTAGTAGCAGAGTGAGTGATAACGTGCTTTCCTAAAATTCATTCCTTCCTCTGACAATTATTTATTGATTACTTGTAGCGAGTCAGGCATTCTTTTCATTTTTGGTGGTCTACAGAAGCACCAAACATCCAGCCCTTCTGTAATTTTCTTTCTGTTGAGAGGGAGTAGAATCACATAAGGAAAATATGTAAAACTTTATATGGTAAAATGGACTACAGAAAAAAATAAAGCAGTAAATGTGAATTTGAAATGCTAGGAAAGGGGGAAACAAAAAAATAAGCCTGAGAAGACCTAAGAAGGTGACATTTGAGTCAAGTCCTGTAAAAATAAAGGAATGAGCCATGTGGATAATTATAGGGAGGATATTTCCAGGCAAAAAGAAAAATCAAGTTCCAAGTTTGGGGATGGAAATAAATCTGGCATGGTTAAGGAACAGGGCAGAAGCCAGGGCATTTCTAGAGGACTGAGAAAAGGGAGATCAGTAAGAGGTGGGCTGAGCAAAAACAGAAAGATAGCCATGTTAGCAAAGTACAATATCCTCATTGCATTTTCATAAAACTCTGATTATATTGAAAGCAGTTGAATTAATGTGATAGTTGATTGTGAGATCAACTTGAGTGCATTTAGAAATGCCTGGCAGATTAGCGGAGCCCCGTTCTGGCTGTGTGGATGACTGACGTGTAAGCTACAAACTGAGAAGGGAAGACACACCTGGACTTGGGTGGCATCAGCCAGGAGGCTTGTACTCTGGATAGAATGAAAAGGGAAAGAAGAAAAAATCTTCCCCGTGGCTTCTTCTGAAAAGTTCCAATCTTTGCTTTTGCCTTTGGAAGTTTCCCTCAGTTCCTTCCGGGTTCCGGCACAGACTCATCAGTCTTCTAATGCAGACCCTCTAGCTGTCTGAGGAGGACTCACCCCAGAGTCTGCAGGGAGCTTCTGGCCTTCAGCTTTGAGCAGATTTCTTTGACTCTCCTGCAGGCAGGTGACCATCTTGCGTTCTTCCAACACTGACTCTGCAGGCCACTGTAAGCTTGTGTGTGTGTGTGTGTGTGTGTGTGTAGAGTTCACCAAATAATACATACACACTTCAGGAAAAGAAGTACTTGTATAAATATTTTAATACTAAATCTATTGAGACATCATGAGATTAATACAAGTCACCTTTGGCCTCTGCAATTACAAGAAGTGCTCAGAGTTATGGCCATTAGCTTCCAGAGATTTATTAGTACAGCAAACTGCTGCTTGGGTAACTTTGGTCACTGAGATTGCTGCACATGAATTCTCAATTTCTTCTCTAAGGACCAGCAGTACGGTGGATTTTCTGTGATACGTGACATCCTCCAAGGTCCCCCATATGAGGGTCACACCATCTGTTGGGAAAACATCGCACTATTTGTCTTTTCCTGAAGTGTGTATGCAATTTTTTGGCAGACTCTGTATACAATCCTTTACTCTAGTGGACTCTAACTGCTGCACATAACATCTTGCCTTTTTTCATTTCTCTCATCTTAATTTTGTTGGATATTTGATAATGGGCATCCAGTCTTCTACTCATGAGTAATCACCTAGGCCATGGAGGGTAGCCATGGAGACTTTGAAGAGAGGAAATTCATGATATCACTTAGATTCTGAAGATCAAACTCTATGGCTATGCCAAACATAGGTAGCACAGAGAGCAATCAAACATCTGCCAAAATGCTATGGTGATAGTTGAGTTGAGCGGTGATGGACAAAGATGGTAATAGCAGAGGTGGTGAAAATGGAATGGACTAATGCCATTGTTAGCACAAGTATGTGTCAAGATCAGTCTAAATATTTATGACCCTTGGCTGTCTCGTTCTGTTTGTAAAAATTATTAAGCACATAATCAGAAGGCCAGGCCTATCAAAGATATATTCGTGGTGGCATTCATTGAGGTTGATGTTTAGAAAGATCAAACGACACTATGCTATCTGACTGGCATATATTATAATAAGTGAATGACAAGTAGAAAACATCACCATCCACTCCTACACTTGATTCCCAGGTATCTGTTAAATTAAAAAAAAAATTTATTTTAATGGTACATTTTAGATATACATAAGGATAACATTTATCATAGGGAATTTGTGCCTGTACATGATATATCTTGTTGCTTCTTTTTTTTCTCATTCCCCTCCTCTTTCTTCAGCCTCTCCTTATTTACAAAAGCTTTGTTTCCATTTTTCTATTTCTATTCTTTCTTTTTTCTTGTCCCTCTGTTCCTTTTCCTCTCCCCCTCCCTTGTTCCCCTTCCCATTTGAACAATTTTTTTCCTTTTCCTATTATAATGCATTTTAGTCCTTATTTACACTTTCCATTTCTCACACCAGAGAAACAATGGGGTACTTAAACAAGTGTTTCTGATTTATTTCACTTAAGAATGCGGTCTCAAGATACATCCATTTAACTAGAAATGTCTCAAGCTTATCATTCTTTATGGCAGAGTAGTACTCCACAGGAAAAAAAAATCTTCTTTATCCATTCACTGGTTGATGAGCACTTAGGCTGTTTCCAAAATTTAGCTATTACAAGCTGTGTTGCTATAAACATGGGTGTGCATATATCACTGCGGTCTGATGCTTTTAATCCTTTGGAAAGATACCAAGAAGAGGAATAGCTGGGTCAAATGGAATCTCTAGTCCTAGGTTTTGGGGACTCTCCACACTGATTTCCACAGTGCTTGCACCAGTCTACATTCCCACCAACAGTAGAGAAGGTTTCCTTTTTCCCCGCAGCCCCACCAGCATTTGTAATTGGCTGAATTCTTGATAATAGCCATTCTTTCTGGAGTGAGATGGACTCTGTGCTGTTTTAATTTGCATCTCGAATGACCAGTGATGATGAATATTTTTTCCTGTCTATTTGCTGTTTCTCCTTCTTCATCTGAGAAGTCTCTACTTATTTCAGCTGCCCATTTTTGGATTCGGTCTTTAAATTTGAGGGGTCTGATTTTTCTGAGTTCTGTATATATTCTAGATATTAGTCCTTTGTCAGGAAGAACTGGAAAAATATTTGTCCCACTCTTTGGGTTGTCTCTTCACTGTTGTATAGAAGCATATATTGCCTTAGGAGAGGACTTTCTGGCATCAACAATGAGAATTTTTTTGGCCCCTACAACTTCTGACCTCAGCAACTCCCTAACCCCCACTAGCAAATTGTATAGAACTTTTTCAAAATAAATACTTACTAAGGATATAAGAAAAAAAGAAAGATAATCTAAATATAGTAGCACTTTAAATTACTTTTAAAAATGTCATAATACTTCATAATACTTCACATCAATTCATGTGAATTTTATTTTATTTATATATGTGTGTGCATATATATATATATATGAGACAGGGTCTCGCTGTGTAGTTCAGGCTGTCCTTGAACTCACTCTGTAGCCCAAGCGAGCCTCCTGCCTCAGTCTCTCAAGTGCTGGAATTACAGGCGTGTGCCACCATGCTCGGCTTTATAATTCTTCTTTAATCAAAATCTAATTATATGGAGAGATGTTTAGTTACAAGCATTCTTGTTTTTTTTTTTTTTTTTATTTTTCTTATCCTACATTACCTGCTCGATACTTCATATTCTCATTCCAGCTTTAGATCAATAGTGATTTCAGGCTCACTTCTCGGACTTTAAAAGGATTTAAGTACCTGCCAGAATCTGATCCTTAGTCTACTCTGTGAGGAAAGATCAGTTCTTAGAGGAACGTTGCTTCAGTTCAACCCGTTTTATTTTTCACACTGGGCATGCCCTTTCTTTTGCAGAGGTGTATTCAATAGCCGTAATTAAATGGAATCATTAACTTTGTTAAAACTTGTCTTTGGCATCTAATTTCCTAAACTAATACGGGTTCCTGTAATCGTTATTTCTGGTGACCCACGAAGCCTGATACCATCTGGCTTGGAATAGTCTTGTCTTGCTCCTTCCGGCCTCCGTCAATAGCGATGCCAGGAACTTCGAGGTTCAGTGCCGGGCTCTTTCATCTCGGTGGGATGTTCTGTGAAGATCCTGTTTCCTAACTGAGCGACACCTGCGATTCTCAGGCGATGTGCACGGAGTTACGACTCGGCCCTTCCTAGCTTGAGGTAGTACAATAATACCTCGGTTCAGCAACACTTCTGTTCAGGAACAATTCTGTTCGCACACAGAAGCGTTCGGCAAAATTTGCTTCTGTTGGCGATCTCTGCATCTGCCGAGGAACACAGCGGCTGTCATTTTCCCCTGCAGGAATGTGACCACGGCCGGCAGAAGCCTGGAACAAATGAAGTTCGCGAAGTGAACTACCAGCCTACAGTACTTCCCACTTTTCCACATTCTCTTTCCATCACCCTCCACTCAGGACTCCCAATTAGATTAGTATGTTTTTAGAGATTTAATATTTTAAGCATGAAACATGTTCAACAGATTACATGAGATTTGTTTAGAAATAATAAATGTTATTGTTTTAAAAACAAAAAAAGTTTTATTGTTTTTAGAACTAAACCAGGGGCTGAAGTTGTATTAATCTAAAATCACAGAGCTGAGCACCAGTTTATATAACCTATACATCTATCGATTAAAAGTTCTGGAATAGCAAATACTGCTGTGTTTTGACAAGTTGCTTGTAACAGTTGAATAGCTAAATGAAATGGAAAACTTTGAAGCCAGTTATATGCAATGACATCTTTTATCACCACTAACAAGACTCACTTTACTGAGGTCTATGTTAGAATCAGCGTGTTAAGGCATATAGCAATGATCATTGAGCATCCTGTAAATGCGATTAAAACCAGAAACCCTACTTATTTGTTAGCAGCTATATATAACTATTATACTTTCCTTAAAGGGGAAGTACCATATAAACAAGTAGTGTAGTTAGAGGAATAATTCAGAAATGTTAACAGAAACACAAGAGCTCGTAGGAAAGCTGAAAACCTTTTGCTTGCTTAACACAGAGGGAAAAAATCTGGAAGTTCTTGTTATCCTACAAAAGTTCATTTCCAAATCTCTCATTTAAAGATAAAACTAGCTATTGCAGTGTTATTAACATACCTAAAAGAAATATTTTGATTATGATCATTATGTATACAATGTACCAATACATGTTCTTGGTAAGAAATTAAAAAAAAAGAAATATTTTAAGTTAAAATTATACTTTTTGTGCTGGACACAATAATTCAATATCATGAACTAGAATAATCATTCACTTGTATTTATTCATTCTTCTTTCGCTTCTTTATTTCTAGGTCAGCAGGATTATAAAGGATCACGAGTACATCACTTTACTGGCACTCAGTTTTTCACGATACACAACAACAAAGCTGTACTCTTGGTGTTATTGTAAAGGTGCTGATGCTTTCTATGCAATGAAATAGAATGATCATGTATCAGTACTAAGGCAGGGGAGTCCAGGAAGTCTTTATCATGTTAGTTCTTTTTAGAGTGATGTGGAGAAACTGAAAAGGTGGAGAGTATGAGGAGAGGCCAAGAGGGTCCATGAATTTCATAGAGCAGAGAAATCCAAGAAAGTAAGAAGAGGTCTATAGATGGGAGTAAACACATCATGTTTGAGGGTGTGTATTTCATCAACCCAGACACACCAGTTGAGTTTAAGGTAGTAGTAAAACAAGACTAGAGAGGAAATCAAGAGCAGGTTCTTTGAGGACTAGGTAAATTATGCAAAAGTGTTTAGGCTTCCTTCTGAAACGAAACCCCGTGTTTATGTGTACCGGTGTGTGGAGGGGCGTGTTACAGGAAAAGGAGAGCTAAGGAGGAGGATAGTATGTCTACCTCTCAGAGAGCCTCCTGGACACTGTACGGAGATTGGCACGAGTGAGTGCAGGACAAAGAGAAGTAATACAGAAAGTCTAGTTCAGAAATAATGTGGATTTGGTGAGAAGACCAAACGATATTTGTACAAAGAATGAATAATTCCTAAAAGAACTAATCAACTAGGAATTATCATGCACAAGTAAAAATGAAAAAAAGAACAAAATACTCATATAAGTTTACGTTTCCTAATGCAGTGTTTATTTGCAAAGGCAGTAAGAAGTGGTCCGGGAGGAACATCGGGTCCCTGTTCAGTAGTGGAACAAATAGAAAATGCCTCGAGTGGGGAATATGTAGACATTTGAAATGGGAGCATAAAAGACCAGTTTTACCTACTTCAAAATTTGGCCTAGAGATGGTTCCAAATATGTTACTAAATAAGGAAGACAGGACACAAAAACTCTCCACAGAAGTCATGATTTCAAATTAAGAAAAGTTGATCCTGAATGTTCTAGTTATCTATTACTACATTAATGCTCTCCCGGAAATAAAACCTTAATAGATCAAAATAGCAATTATTGATTTTTGCATTTGAATTTATAATTTGGCTCAGGATCAGTCAAGGTGACGCATAGGCAACACCCTACTTTTGGGACCTGACCTGGAGTAACTCAGACCTCTAAGTGCTAGAATAATCGAAACTAGTCGGACCTCTCTCTTCCTCCTTCTCTCTCTCTCTCTTTCTCAACAGGTAATTTCTGGATCCTCCATGTGGTTTCTTCAATAGTGAAATTTCAAGATAGTTTAATTTCTTACAAGTTATCTGAATGGTGGAAGAATCAGTATTTTAGGAACCCAGTAGAAGCCACAAGGTTTTTCTGAGCTAGCTTCTGAGATGTAACGATGTCACTTCTGCTGCCTTCTATTACTCTAATAAGTAATTACAGACAGGCCCAAATTCAAAGGGATGGAAAGTACACTCAAGATCTCAAAATAAATTTAGAGAAATATTTTTGGCTATCTTTATGCAGAAAAGAGCATTTCACTAGAGAAAAGTACTTTGAGTTAATATTTTTAATTCTTTTCCCTGAAAGAGAATATTTTTCCATTTTCGACCTTGGAAGACAATAAAATCTATTATAGTGTAACTATAAACTATTTATTCATTGTGAGCTCTGGACTAATAAATGACTGAGGCTGCTTTTACAAAAGGAATAACCAGCTTTCCTTATCCACCATGACCAGCTCCTGTCCACTAGGAGCAAAGTCTCTGGTTACTAATATTTGCTATAGAAAAGCTATCATTTGTATTGCAAGAAATCTGAACATTCTACTAGTCACTTCAGCATCATGGAAGGAAATATCTAAGGTGAAGGGGGAAATGTGCAAAAAGTTTAAAACATCCAAGAGACTGAGGGTTAAGGATAATGTTAATCATGAACCTGCCCCTGACAGAATGAGGAATTTAAAGGACACAAAGTCCAAGTTTTGAACAAATTTGCGGTGATAAGAGAAAGCCCTGGGTGACTGGTAATTACCTGCAGTCAGGGCTGTTCTTTAGGGATGGAATGCAGTTAGTCAGGACTACGGGATTTTAATGTGCACAGCAGAGCCAAGTTCCAGGGAGAACATAGAGTGTTCAGAAGTCCTGGGTCGAAAAGTTGGTGGGTTTTGTAGTGTTTTGCAACCTCAATATCTTTGCCATGCGTGTGTTGGAGCTGAACACTTCCTGAATTAGATAGGAAGGAATTTTCCCAGTAGTAAGCAGCCCTCAATGTTGGAATGCTGTAGGAGCGGACTTTAAAATAGAATAAATATCCCTTGTCAGTTGTTATTCTGCTTGGAAACTGGAATGAGGGACCTGTGATTTTGTTCTTACAGTTTGGTCATAATACATAATAGAGATATATCAAAGGCTACATAATAAATCAAAATTTTGGTTCACAGAAATGAAAGCATATGTAGATTTTCCTATCTTGATTTTGAGTCTTCCACATTTCTTTACAAAATGTAGACACATTCTAAAAGTATTTTGAAGAGAAGAGTAATTTCTCTAGCCTGTTAAAGGGTTTTTCTAACCCTTTATTAATTCCTGTAATCTTTCGTATGATTTTTTAAGACATTTGTAGCTGTATTCCAACAGAATGTTAATATATGTATTTTCTTCTTTAATATTTCCAATAAAATAGTCTGTTTCCAGTAACAATGTTAGAGTAAGGAATAATAATGATTTTTTATTTCTATGGCAAATTTATTGAGACTATAATCAAGCATATTCTATAGAAAAGTATTTTAGAAATCACAAAAATAATGTTGGGTGTCAAAATGCTTGCTTTAAATATTCTAAAATACTGGAGGTACAGAGCTAAATAATAGTTTTGGCTCCTGTGTTAAAGTAATTAAATAGATACACTGTTTAACTGTCCTGAGGTTGTAGCTAAGTAGTTCACTAAATCAATATTTAATAACCCTTGTTTACTCTTCACATGATTCTTAAGGATTAAGCGGAAGACATGCATCAGGCTGAAGCTTAATGTCAACATAAAAATCAGCAGGAAGAATGTGTCCAACAGGAAGGGGAAGTGTTCAGAAGTAAGAGAGATAACTTTATGACAGAAGGGAAGGATATCACAAACAAAAAATGAAATTCAGACCGGAAACATCTCACTAAACTTCCCTTACCTCACACTTAGGTGTAGCTACATTAGCTGTTCGTTAACTTCTGGCGAACCTGTTAAATGATAGTGCTTTCTTGTGAAACTCAAAGTTTGAATATCTAGGAATAGGTCCAGCTATCGAGAAAATCCAGGACTGAATTCTCTTTTTTTTATTGGTACATTTTAGGCATACATAATGATAATGTTCATCATAAGGAATTCGTACCTGTAAATGATATCTTGGTTCTTTTCCCACTCCCCTCCCCTCCCTCCAACCCCTCATCCCCTCATTATTTACAAAGGCTTTGTTACCATTTCTTCCTTCTATTCTCTTTTTTTGCCCCTCCCTTCCTCTCCCTCTGCCGTCTCTTTTGTTCCCTTCTTTACCCAGATATCATAAAATAATATAACCTCATCATTTTGAGTTATTGTACATGGACAATTTAATGTATAGCAAATGTGTTAAAAGAAAAGCATATTCTAACCAGTCATAAACCTAAATGGCTTCAGAAGAACGAATGTAATTTTCTTTGGCTCATAGAAGGATTGCATGTAATTTCTTTCGAATCACTAAATCTTGACCCAAAAGTTCTGGTTTATACGTACACAATTAAATTCAGTTAGTATTCCTCCTTATTATCAACTTCTTCAATGAGTATATCCTGCTGCAAAGGCAGTGAAAAAGAAACGGACAACTGGAGATATTTTCAATTCACCAATTGACCAAATATATTGATAATAGAAATAAAGTCCAGAAAACATTTAGGACACAGTCTTCCTGGGCCATGAAGCATTTTAATCATCAAGAAGAAATATAGCCTGTGTGTTAGGTAAGGGGTTGGGAACACAAGGCTAGGGACTGAGCCCTGAATCCATAGACAACCATCTGTCTAATGAAGTTGCTGATCGCTATTGATCACGCTGGGTGAAGCCTTCATACGGAGTTCAGTTTGTAAAAACAACATAATCTCCTTACATTCTAGCACAGAACATTTGCTTCTCAAGGAAAATAAATGAAGCAGTTTGTAGAACAGTAATCTTGCTCTATCAGACCCTAGCATTCGGGCAAGGAAATAGAATGAAGTGGATACACACATTCGGAATAACTGCTCTGAGACTTTGGATGTCATGGTTAATCTTCAGGATTGACTTGGAAAGATATATAGCTTTTAAAGATATGAATCAATTTCAAATTGATTAATTTATTAAATCTTATTGGAATCTACCCTGTTCATTAGGGAAATCTCAACTGAATTATGAATGTAACCACTAGATTGCTTTTAAGATACTCTAATGGAGTTTCTCTTGCTGGATTCCATGGGAGGAGAAGAGCACAGAAAAGAAGGTGTGGGGATTGTGCATATTTTCTCTTTCCAAAGCTCCGCTTAAAAAAATCTGCCTACTCAATGTCCTTTTATATCTGGCAGTGATTTAGCCTTTACTAATTATCCCCAGCTGTATCAGATTATGTTTTTAACTTTTTTTGTTTTTAACTTTTCTCTACATGCTCCTACATCTGTACAACTTTTGTATAGCATATTGGGTCCTAAAGTGAGAAATCATTTGGAAAGTGTGAGTAAAATAGAATTATCTAAGAAGAAAATAACAAACACTACTTAAAAGCCATCGCATTGGCGTTCGTTTCCATAAAACAGAGCCTACTCTATTGGGTAATGAGCATTTTGATACCATTTTGTTTTTGAAAAATCTTATTTTTTTTTTCTTTTTGTTTTCTTTCATGGAAAGACAATGTGCCGAACTGTAGTTTTAAATGTTGCCTATAGTATTTGAGGATGTTCTGAAATCGCTTCGTCTGGCTTCTGCAAAGAATGCTCCTTAAATGAGAATAAATACGGCTTTGGGCTTATTATTTTGCACTCCTTCTGTGGTGGTGATGATAAAAAAATCACACAAAAAAATATACACAGGAAAATTAAGTTAAAATGAGGAAAGAATTTGCTCGAAAAGCAAGCATTTTTATTATGGATAAGGAAGCACAGAGTAACCCTGAGGAGCCTTAACATGTTGTTGCTTATGAGATGCTTGCTGTGCTTAGCATTATTTTTCTCACTTTTGAAATGACTTCAACATTTATGTTCAAGTAAAAATATTGAGAAAAAACTAGCAGTAATCCCTTAACCTACAGCTGGTGCATTTCCTAATAATTTCAAAAGCTTGAAAGTGATGGTTGGGGTACATGTTAAAGCAATATGCAATTTCATAAGCTATAATATAATTATTTCGAAACAGCAAAAGCACATTCACCTTTCAATTTGAAAAACTTGCTCATTTAAACTACGCACTCCAGACAACGTTACATTCTCCAAGATGCTTGACATGAACAACAATAATAAAATTCCCTCATCTTCAACATTTTGCAGATGTTTTGAGATTAAAATTGTAGCTTTGCACCTATTTACACACGGTCTTTATAAAGGTGTATTTATCAGTGTAGATGAATAGGCATATGTAACAAGATTTTGGTTTGCTCTTAGCTTGTAAATATTTAGGCACATGTTATAGGGGATTCTACTTGAAGTTTTCTAAACCCCACAAATATTAGACAGATGAGTGCTGAATAAATTGTTATCTTGCTGACAGGCCAGAGAGGTTCATTCCTAGTGAAGTTTTGCAAGCATGCAGACTTCTTTCAGCAGGAAGAGGACTTGAGAATGTCATGTGATTCATGCCATTGTCCCTGAGTTTAAGAACTCATCAGACTTTTTGTCTTATTTTAAAGGGTCTTGCTTCCTAACGTATGGGATAATTAAAAGCGTTAGTCACGTTTTATGAATTGTGTAAATAATGGATTAAATGCTAATCAAACATAATAAATCCTTTCCTTGTACATGACTCCCCACATTTGTAAACTCACGTGTAACGCTGAGTCTCAACAGAATATACCAATGAACTGTTCCCTACCTTTGATTTTGAGCGTCAGTACCAGGAGCAAGTGATTTACTTGTGCAATTATGTGATACCATATTCCTGCAAAGTACCGTTCTCTTTAATTCATTTACCTTTACCCCAGTTTTCGTTCCTTCTCCACTCACTTTTATAAAAATGTGTATCCTTGTACTTGTTTTATTTTATGAAGTATTTGTTGTTCTCTGTGCACTTAATTTTATGTAAGTAGCATTGTGTAACAGATTTCATTCCCTGCCTCAACTCTTCCACTTAGCCCTAAATTTTAAAGATTAATCTGTTATTATTTTTATTATAGTTATATGTTTTTAATATAATGTTATTATTTTGTTATATATGTTATACACATATATATGTTATATATAACCTTTTAATATAATATTATTCTAGTTACATGTTTTTAATATAATGTATTTGTTTTCGCATGTAGAGAATCTATAATCTATGAAGAAATCTATTCTCCCTCACTGCTACATGATTGTTTTACATTAAAATCACATGTATCATGGGTTCTTTTTTTTCCCATTGGGTTCTTTCTGTTCTTTAAGTTCTTCATTTTTAGTGTGAACTTAAAAAAATATATAGCTATAGCTTTTCATGGCATCATTTTTCTTATTTCTCACCAATGTAATTGTGGTTTTAAATTTTTTTTTTAAATTTTTTAATTTGATTTACTTTTTGGTCATGGAGCTGAATTCAGGGTCTTGTGCATATCGGGCAAGTGCTGTACATTGAGGTATATTTCCAGCTTTGTTTTATTTTTATTGTTTTTAACCTTTCGAATAAATGTATTCAGTTGTACAAAACTGATTGAGATGAAGTTCATGTTAGTGAGTTTTTCAAAATACACCATAGAATTCGATTAGCTAATATTTCATCCTGGATTTTGTGATTATATTTCATTCTTGTAACTTTTTTATTAATTTTTCTACTCCTTTATCAGTTATGGAGATAAAGATATACTATTATCATTAAAAATAAAAGACTGCCTAGTATTTAGGATGGTATAATATGAGGATTATTATATGAAGTTTACAAAACAAGGAATAAATACAATTAATCTTGTAGCAGTGTAGAGGGGGATATTTAGTTTTTTGTTTTGTTTTGTTTTGTTTTGTTTGGTACCAGGGATCGAACTCAGGGCCTTATGCTTGCAAGGCAAGCACTCTAACCACTGAGCTAAATCCCCAGCCCACGGGATATTTAGTTTTTGATTAATATTTACAATTTCTTAAATTTTATTGCCTCAATCAACTTTTATTTGCACCATTTTGTCATTTTATAGTCTAAAAATATATTTATTCTAGGTTTCAAATGTACTTTTAAAGTTTTTGACAAAATGCTCTTTTACTGCATTCTAAATTTTCTATTGTTCAGTAAATCATCTCTCACATTTTTTATTTTTATTTGAAAGTTTTTCTTAGGCTGCTAGAATATATTTTTAAATAGTTGGTTTTTAATCTCTTTAATTGATATCTTTAAATATTTTAGTTCATCATTTTTTTCATTTGGTATTATAGCCTTTATACGTGTCACTTTCATTATTATTTTCTTTCACTTTTAAACAATTTTTAACTTTTGGGGGAGGTGTTGGGAAATAAACTCAGGTCCTTGTGCTGCTGCGTAGACACTCCACCACTTGAGTTAAATCCCCAAGCCCTAAATTTTTGAATTTGAATTTGCATCTCATTTTTATTTTGTAATTCATTAAGTGACAAATGAAATAAGCATAAAATTTTTATTTGATTTTTTTCCTCTAACATGTTGAATATATTACATTATTGTCTTTGCATATTTTGGAGAGATATATATATATATGTATCTGTATATAGCCAAATATATATATATATTTGAATATACATATACATATGTATGTATTACTTTTAAGATTTGTATTATGTGTCTGATTCTTTTTTCCTTTACTGGTGACTTACTATTTATGGAAGCTGCAATTTTTCTCCTTTTTATTTTAGACCTTAAGTTTCTTCACATAACCAACTATGGAGTTTTTCTTACATCATACTTGGCATTTTAGGATGACTTTAAAATTAAGGTCTTTCTTTATCCTTGAACTCCAGAGAATGTAGCGTCGTATCTTTAAACATTTTCTTCTCTCTGTTGATTTTTCCTTCTCTTTTGTTCTGATGTTCTGTTATCTCCATATCAGCATATCTACTATCACATATAACATTGATTATGTTTTTGTGTATAATTCCTTTCTCTTCTTTTTCTGTATGTTTTTCAAGGAAAACCTCATTGAATGATGTAACAGTGTAGTAGTTTATTTTCAACTTTTTTATTTTTATAAGTTTTCTTCTAGATATATATTGCTAACACTTCCTATTGCCTCTCAAGGACAGTTTATATTTTATAGAAAAGTGTGTCTATTACAAGAGTTCTATTAAATGAGGGATGCTGTATTTTACTTTCTTTTACAGTGATTTTCTTACATGTCTACTTCAGAAGTTGGGAAATTATATTCACAGGCCAAATCTGGCACAACACTTGTATATGTAAAGAAATTGTATTGAAACACAGTAGGACATCTTTACTTATGTATTGTATATGGCATATTTCATGAACAATAGAAGAACTGAGTAATTGGGAACTAGACTATGTAGCGAATAAGGACTAAAATGTTTTGTTCCCTATCCAGTGTTTGCAGAAAGTTTGTTGATCATTCTAATTAATTTCTCCTATGAGCGCATGTATTTTGGAAATATCTACTGCCTTGTCATTTTGTATTGGCAAAGATTGGAGTTTGAGCTCCTGAGAATGGTGGGGGGAGAGAGAGAGCAGTCCTGCCCCTTCCTCTGTCCCCAGTGAGTGGCAAGGAGTGACAGGTAATTACAGCAGTCAGAGGGCTTCCTCCTGGGTATCATTTAAAGGTATCTCTGAATTGCCAACCCAGCTCTAGAATTCCCTGTGATACTGGTGGACATCACTGTAGCAACCGTAAAGCAGCTCATATTATTTCTCTATTGGCTGTTCTTCCCTTGTTCTTTTCCAGGCACTATTCCAGACAACATTTTCCAAAAACAGATCTCAAAGTCTTTTCCGCTTCCTGGGACCAGGCTAAGAGAAGAGCAAGTCATTTTAGCCTGTATTCCATTACCTTGAGATTCAAAGAGATGAAGAAAATTCACAACGGGAAGCCAGTCATTCTGTTGTTGTTCACATCAGCTTACAATATAAATGATCTTATAGTGTCCTCATCTTATTCAGAATATTAGTCAGACTTTCTGTTGCAGGTACAAAATACCAAACTGCACACAATTTAGAGGACAAAAGGTTTATTCTGGTCCACAGTTTCAGAGGTATCAGTCCATAG
The DNA here is from genome assembly GCA_004026905.1 of Hystrix cristata. Lineage (NCBI taxonomy): Eukaryota > Metazoa > Chordata > Mammalia > Rodentia > Hystricidae > Hystrix > Hystrix cristata. Next base: position 99,079 of record PVJO010002148.1, on the reverse strand, counting down.
TGGATTGACTCTATGGCATTAGATCTGTGGCGAGGAAGAAATGTCATGGTGGGAGACATGAAGGATAAAAGTGCCTAGCTTCATGGCATCTGGAAAGCAGAGGAGAGAGAATAAGCAAGAGAGGATGGGACCAGGGACCAGATAAATTCCTCAAGGCCATGTATCCATGACCCTCCTGGACACAGCCACAAATGTACTTTAGTAATCGCTTAGGCATTTTTCAAGCCAAACAACCTGACAATCAAGATTGATCATCACACTTAGCAAAACTAGGAAGACCGGTTTCTTGCAGGAACAAAACTCCAAAATTCTCCCCTAACCTTTTCTCCAGTTGTTATGATCACAGTTTCCCTTATCTGCAGTGCCAGCATCCCTCCTGTCTCTGTCCTTCTTGTCATGTCCACACATGCATACACATTCACATCAGCTTATGGCAATTTTTACTTCCCCAAAGTATCAGATTTTGTTTGATTGTTTCAAATTCAGGAATTCATTGTTCACATTCACTCACTTTCACTCACAATTATTATATTTGGGGGGAAGGTACAATTCAGATAGAAACCCATTTTGAAAATATCCAAATATATACCTATTTCTTTATTAGCAAACTTCAGGTAATTATGAGTTTTCTTTGTTTCAACTGTCCAAACAAGAGGAACTATTAGAACATCAAACATGCTACACTAGTTGTTAATGTGAATTCTGTATGTTCCCTCAATGGATGCCAGACTCTATTAAAATAGTTGGTTCATAGCTTTCTTCTGGAAGGAGGTTAAGGGTTACCAGTATCATTTACCATGCTGTTACTTTAGATAATGTGCTCACACATACTACACAAGAACTATTTCTAAACTGTTCTCTTCAGATTTCCTACCTCTGGCTCCCTCCCTTACCCTCCACCATCTGCATGCAAAAGACTTTGATTTTCAACTCAGAGGAAGCAGAAAGCATCAGTGTGTCCTACTAGCAATGACTTTCCCACCAGGCGAAGAGCATCAGAATATCTTATTTAATCTCAATCCTGACAAAGCTAGTTACTATCACACAGTTCATTTGCTTCTCTTAATGGCTGGTTTAACTCAACCTGTTAAAACCATAAACATAATCTTTCTTATTAAACTTGGTTTTTTTGTGTCCACCTTTGATCCATCTTCTGCTATATTGCACCCACAACTATCCAAATGGGGTGAGCTAGAATTCTCACTGTGTATAAATCAATCACATTCGCATCCATCAAAGCCTTCTAACACTTTTACCTTCTCAATTATTTCAAAGTCTATTTGGTTATCTCCTCTATTGCCACCACGTTAGTGGAAGCTATAACATTCTTCTCACCTGCATCAATGTGACAGCCTCTTAATTGGTCTCTACATTTGCATTTCTATTCTTTCTCATCTCTTCTCCATACTTCAAGCAGGCAGACTGACTTTTTCAAAGACACTAAATATGATAGAAAAATTACTTGGATTGAAACACACTTATGGATAAAAGATGTATTTGTTAATGATCCATTGGGCTCTACATTTTCTGTCCTCTGTCGCCATCCAGCTAATCTGTGGCAGGCAGCCCAATTATATTTAATTTTTCAAAGGCAGTCCTGCAAGATGGAGAAATGGAGAAACCTGCCTCTACCTTGCTATAGAGTTATGTCTGAATTTTCAAAAGATAAATCCAATAATCTCCACTCTTTTCTTTCTTTTTTTTTCTTTTGAGGTGCTGGGTTTACAGGGTACATCTTCACCCATAAATGTGTAACACTATTTAGTCGACACAGAAATTTGAGAACGCCACTCCTACAAGTCAGCTAAAATGTGGGTCGAAAATTATGAAACCTGGAAAGTTATCTAGTAGGCGAATGGTTCCAGAGTATACAAGTGTTCCAAAGCAGCACTCCTCATCTATTTATTTTTCTTAACTACTTTTTAAAGAATTTTTAAGCACTGGTAATTTACTTGCAGATATTTTAGGTTGATATCTAAATTTTTTATAATAATAGTTTTAAATGGTTTACATTTTTGGCACACTGTGAACACAGACATTTTGAAATGAAATTGTTGTATCAGTCTTAAAATGATTCTCTGAAGTAAAAAATATGAGGGTAACTTGATTCCTACCATCATCTCTATATAAAGTATTTATGAGCACTTTCTCCTTTCACAGCTGGACATCTTTCACTCTTCGTTTTAGGCTCTTTCAACACATAACTTCGTTTCATTTACAAAATGGACCATTGTAATGCATGGACCTGTTTTATTGAATGTTATAATTTCTTGCAACCAATATAAAATATAAATAAATATTAATTATTTTTCTAAAACAGATTTTTTTCTGGATTCCATTTTCATCAGACTATCTCGTGGAATATAGTAAGTTCAAACAATTTATAGATATGAAACTTTTAGGAATTTTAAATATGCTACATATGAACTTAATACAATGTAAAAATTGTAGAAAATTAATGAGATTGTACTTTTTAGAAGTTGATTTGCCTGTGAATAGATGCTGTTTATCACTAGCAAAGAACTAAGCTTGGCATGACTTCACTTCCTGTATTTTATGTTCATGCTTCTAAACACTTGTCATAAGTCACAAAGCATTCACAAGTCAGGTTCCTAAGAGTCACCCTACTGCAGTGACTGAGTGGGAGATGACCACAGAAATAGTCACAGAAGGGCGAGTGCTATTTGCAGACCACCTGAGAAGACTTCTGCTTGAACTAAGCAACCAAGAGTGCAGCCTGTGGAGCATACACTGCTCAGCAGCACCATCTTTCTCTGTTGAGCTGGGCGCTTTGCATGTGGTTTTCTGAAAGTCCCGAGCTGGAGTCCCTCAGGGGGTTGCTTGGCTCCTCTTTTGTCTCCTTTAGCACAGAACTTGGTGATATTTTTGCTTTCCTCATCCATCGTGATTAGGAATGAAGGCTAACTCTAACTCTAACCCTGACCCTGACCCTGACCCTAACCCTAACTCTAACCCTGACCCTGGCGCTAACCCTAACTCTAACCCTGACCCTGACCCTGGTGCTAACCCTAACCCTAACCCTAACTCTAACCCTGACCCTGACCCTGGCCCTAACCCCAACCCTAACTCTAACCCTGACCCTGACCCTGGCCCGGAACCTGACCCCGAGCCTGACTCTAACCTTAACCTAACTCTAAGAACACAGAGAAACAAGAAAAACCTCTGGAGTGAATACAGTCCTAACTCAGACAACAGGGCAGGGGAAAACAAAACAGCTGGCCAGGGCTCAGCATTTACACAAGAACAGCTGGATGAGTGGGTGTGGAAATACAGCAGATATCAGTTGCAACTCATGATCCCTCCTCCATGTTTGGTGGATTCCAGTACTAAAGGTCCTGGAAAGAAGCCACCCAAATCCCTCAGCCTGGAGGAAGTGTCTTAACTCATTTTCCTTTTCTTTATCTCTCTTTTCTTTCTTTCTTTCTTTCTTTCTTTCTTTCTTTCTTTCTTTCTTTCTTTCTTTCTTTCTTTCTTTCTTTCTTCTTTCTTTCTCCTTCCTTCCTTCCTTCCTTCCTTCCTTCCTTCCTTCCTTCTTTCCTTGCTTTCTTTCTTGCTTTCTCTCTTGCTTTTGTTTTCTTTCTCTCTCTCTTCTTTCTTTCTCTCTTTGGTGTGTGTCCTTTTTTTTGCTTTTCTTATTTGAAAACTTTTTTCTGTTACTTTTACCTATTCCTGTTTTCTTGTTTACTTTGAATTAGATTTTTATCTTACTTTTATCTCCTCCTCCTTCATTGTATCTTGTTGATACATTTTCCAAAATTTTACTTCTTCTATTTATCTCTTTCCCCATCCACTCTAATTTTTATTATTACTTTTAAACTTTACTGGATTTTAGCCTTTCAGTTTATATTACTATTGATGATTTCTTTTCTACCGCTGATGCAAGTAGAATTGTTGCTCTAAATTTGCTCTTATGTATGTCAATACCTGTTTTGCTGTTACTGTCATTACTGTAGTTTGTTTCCTTCTCTCTGAGTCATGGGTGTCAAGCTCTGATCTCAAAAGAAGGCTGGAGACTGAGAGTATCTTCTCATATAAGTGAATAGATACCCATCTCGACAGATGAATATATCTCAACAGAGAAACATAAGAAGTCTGAAAATACGAGGAGATGTAATTTCACCAAATATCCATAACTCATCAGTAGCTGAATGCAGTGATAATAAAGTAGACAAGATTCCAGACAAGTACGTCAAAAGTCATATTTTCGAAAGGATTAATGACTTCAAATAGGGTGCAAATAAAAAGCCGAAAGAAGAAGACAATGTGGGATATGAAGGAGTAATTGAACAAAGAGATGGAAATTCTGAACAAGAACTGAAAAGAAATTCTGGAAATGAAAAGTGCAATAAGTGAAGTCAGAAAGCCAGTACGAAGCCTTGTCAACAAGCAGACTCAAGCAAATGATAGAATTTCAGGAGCTGAAGACCACTTTGAGGAATTATACCCAGCTACTAATTGAAAAACAGAAATTCTGAACTAAATGTTCCAGATCTCTGGAACACAATTAAAAGACTGAATTATTAATTTTTGGTGTAAAATGGAGCACCAATACTCAGACCAATGGCAAAAAATCTGTTTAATGAAATAATAACAGAAAACTTCCCAAATCTTGGGAAAGAGATAGGAGGTATAAATATATATATATATGGCAAAGGAGGAATTCAGAACTCCAAGCAGGCATGGCCACTAAAGAACTTCTCTATGTCATATAGTATTTAAAATGTCAGGAATATAGAACAAGAAAAAAATATTGAAAGCTGCAAGGGCGAAGCACTAACTCTCTTATACAGGCGAATCTATCTGTCCTTACTAAAAGTTGAATCAGTAAAATACAATAAACACGAATTGCCATTTTCGCATTACTATCCCATGAAACAAATGTGTAAAACATTTATATTTTGATATATACTTACATTATATAAATTTGAAATCGATAATTTATATATTTTAATATATCTGATTTTGAATGAAGCCATGTGCTACAGTCAAAATTTTTAAAGGAGGAAGGAGTCCAATATTGCCATTTTTAAAAGAAGTCTGTTCTCTTAAATTGTACATGGCTCTTCACAAATGCTCATTAATTGGGGTGGATAGAAAACAAAGACAGGATTGGGCTTTGGCACCCACCACTGCTGACACTTGTGTATCACTGGAAAAGATTAGTGAGAAGAGATTTCCTTTTACCTTGGTCTTCTCTCTCCAAGAGTACATAGGAGCAAGTGTTTAAAGACCAAGAAATGGGTTTGGAATGTTTTGGCTAATGTATTGCACTGGATTTTTTTTTTTTAGGGTTTATTGTTATATTAATTGAACATGTAATGTCTCTTTTCCCTCTCTTCCTTTTCCTCTTTCTCTACCTTCTCCTCTCTTCCTTCTCTGTCTTTTCCTTTTGTCCTTCACACATGCCCTCACTCACTGTTAGATTAAAATTGTTACTATTTTGTTGTCTTTTTCTTATGCAAAAGAATAGCAGAATTATCTCTCACTGGTCACACCTTTCTTATTTTTTAAAAGACTTCATATTTTCTAAAATTGCTTCAGGAAATATCTATGTTATAACTCTCAAATTGTTGACAAAGATAATTTCCAGTGGTGGTAAGCAAAATAAATTATGTCCAGTCATACACTGCTGGTGAGAATCATTAAAAAAAAAAATCTTTAGGTAGGAATGAGAAGTCTTGGCTACTATATAAGACTCAAATATCTACTTAGACAGATTCTGGGCTGTGTTCACTCTGGATTGAAAGGAAAAATGTCATGTGCCAACATGAAAATGTTGGTGGATACACAGCGAGCTTTATTAAAGGAAACTGATAAATTACAAAGTACATCAAAAAGAATTATTTTAATAAAAGCACATGAGGAAAAGAGACTCCACCTTATACAGTTTGCAGTCTAAGGAAATGTGCTGAACTGACACCTTTTAGTTAATAAATGTTAAGGGCTTAGTTGTAAGGCTACATTAAAAATGTATTTAGTGTTTATAACTGTTTGGAACTGGTTTCCAGTATGAATGTTTTCCTCTAATTCTGATATTTCAAAAATATTTTAATGAAATAGAAATATAATTATATTTTATAAGAGGTGAATAAAATTCTAATGGAATAAAATTTAAAAAGTACATTAAAACCCTACCATTAAAAATATTTGAGTTCATTTTCACAGATATCTTTATAAATGCATATATATTTTGTATTTGTTATTTACACTTGTGGAGTATAAATTTGAATGTGCTATCATTTATAATTGTTTTATTGTTGCAACATGTCCTTGTCATTGAGTATATTTACCTTCAACAAATTCTATTTTATGAACATTATACCATTCTCACCATTTACCCATGATTGAAAACTAAGATTACTATATTTTCTATTATAAACAATATAAAAATAAAAAGCATAATAATAGATGTATAGATTTCTCTCCAGTGATTTTTTTTTTTTTTGACAGTGCTGAGGATCTAGCTTCAAGCCTCATGGGTATTTAGGCAAACACTGTACTGCTGAGCCGTTGCCCAGTCCCAGGGTCTTTAATATAATTTGGGAATGGAAAAACTATGTTAAATGTTGTGAATATTTTAGGCTTTGGAAATGTGCTGTCAAATTATCCTTGGTTATGATTAAAATGTTTTATTTTGTATTCAGAAATGCATACATATACGAATATGTTCATATTCACATCTTGTTAATGTGGAAAAGTTTATACAGCACCCAATTTCATACCTAATTCTATTTTTGGTCCCAAAGTGGACCTCTGGTTCAGACGTGCCCAGGCAGGCCAGTTGTTTCAAATGATTGCCTTGGCTTCCACATCGACCCCTTCTCAAAATACTTCTCAAGGTCTGATAATCCTCTGGTCATGAACTCCACGGAAGATTACTGCAAAGCTGTACAACCGAAAAAGAATTCAAGTTAATTAGCTTTGAGTTCCTTCTACCCATTGTATGATGCTTTAAAGGGTTTGCTGCTTTAATTTAAAATCCCTTACAAAAGCAACTGGGCATTTGCCATTTTTTTATATTCTCCAACATTTTGATCCTTTAAACTCTGTCCAGCAGCTTTACATAGCACATGATTCTCATTAAAAGCCTCCACTAATTCTTGATGGCATTACTTTCACCACTGATTATATCAAAATAAATTCATTGCTCCTTACATTTAAAAATACATTAAAACTTAAAAACGTCCTTTCGTTTTGTGTCCCTACCTCTTTATATTGCCATGAGTTATCTTTAGATGAAAGCACGTGCTTTAAACACACATACCTTTCAAACACTTACTAATGACAATACTCCATCATTCAAAAGAGTAGTATTTCTAAGATGCATTTAGCTTCAAATAGAAAAAGAAACAATTCTGACCTTGTACAAATTCATCATGTCTTACTCAGAGAGTTTCAAATGCCCAAATGGTTCTTCCTTCTCCTATGTGGAATGTATGTGTGTGAGTATGTTTGTGTAATGATCAAATTGCTTGTCGCTTTTGTTTAGAACTTATTTTCTTAATATAAAATATCATTTTGGATAAAACATAATTCAGATCAGTAAATCTCTCCCTCTGAGACTTATCAGTTACATTATGCTGTGAAATTTATTTTGATCATCTAAAGCTTACTTCTTCAGTTTTCAAATAAGGGTGACTGAAGTTTTACTCATCTTCTGTAGTGGTCAGGTAAGATAGTAATCTAGACAGCCTGGCACAGCTAAATGTCTCCTCAAGGTTTTTGTATATATACCTCTAAAGCCAGGAAAAACAGTTGGTTATTCTCACTGATTTGGCAATTACATACTCAGCATCTTGCTACAAATATCTGAAGCTCATCTTATTTTTTGAAGTGAAGTTCTTATTCTACTCTTCAGTGTATCACCATTAACTTTTATATGAGTATGGTGCATTTCCTACTCCTAAACCCCCACTCCCAAATCCTACACTGAAATTCGTACTCCAAGAAGGAGCACTCTATTTTTGTCATTTGGAATTCGTCTGTCAGCCATTATTATTATTACTAATTTATTCAGTACAAGATTGTTCAGTATTTGGCCCTGACTTTCAAACTCTAAACTTTGCTTGTCTTTCGCACCCCTCGTTCACTCTTCATGTCTCGCTGATACCAGGATGCTTGTCTTTCAGATTGTCTACCTTCACACGGTCTCCCATGCTCCACTCTGCATGGAAGGTTGTCCTTTGTCACTGTGGAAAAAGACTTTTTGGAAAATTCCTACTCACTCCTTGAACGTCTTGATTAAACCATCACATTAACAATTTCTCTTTTAAGATACAAATACATTTAAGGATTAAAATACTTCTTAGGGTAAATTAAAATTTTAGCTTTCATCTGAGGCTGAAGTTAATATTTACAAAGTAATAAGAAATTTGGGGTTTTCATCTGTTTTCCAAATAACAAGAAAATAAAAGGAACACTTAATGTAACATCCCTGTCACATACAAAGTCACACTATGAGTCAATACTATTCATTCATATTCATCCTTTACACATTTTTTTTTTAAATCAGGGAAGTAAACATGGCTAATCATCAATGAAAATTCACAGATATTGACTTTAAATCTCAGGAAGATTAAATCATTTATCAAGGTCCATTTATCAAGTGAAGAAAATAGAATACAGAACCCTTGGATTTTATAAAGTTAGTCTTATTCTCCTTTTATCTTTGATTAAATTATGCAAACCTGCTCCTCATATTTCCAGTGTGAGATTATACCTAAGAGGCAATAAGAGTTGGTTACATAGCCAAATATGACATTTTCCCCAGAATGTCTCATATTTTAACCTGTAGTCTGTTTTGTGTGTGTGTGGAACTGAACCCAGGCCATCACATGCTAGGCAGGGATTCTACCACTGAGTTTGTTCCCTGCTCAGTAATCTATAGTCAGTCCTTGCAGTATATTAATAATGAAAAATGGGGATGTATAATAGAAGGCAGAGGTATTACAATAAATAGTTTATTCTTTGTCCCTTCATTCATTCATCTAGCAACAATGACTGTTCAAAGTCCCCCTTTACCCAGTGGGGCTAAACCAAGCTTTAGCTATCACTGTACCCACTCTGAAGAGGATATTTCTTAAATAATACATTTTAGCAAATTATTCAGTACAGCCTGTGCAATTGTGAACGTCTAGAAAAGAAAACAAACACAAAACTTACCAAAGAACAGATTTTATACTTATATTAATAGAAGAAATTGGCTTCTTTCACGTTGATTGCGTTTACATGGCTTAGAAAACGTTCAGAGTAGTAGTTTAACTAATATTGCTGGAAAAACAAAGAAACTGAAAAATGGCACACAAATATTTCTAAGATTCAACTTAGTATTCTTACAAAGTACAAAAGTGATTTTTAAGAATTACTATTAAGTAAGCCGTGATAAAATACTATTTCGTAATTTTACTAAGATGGCTATTTACATTTCTTAAATAAAAGTCAATAAAAAGTCCTTCATTTTTCACTGCACTCGTGATGGAATTAATCTTGTAGAAACATGATAACTGCAGTAAAGAGTGCGATGTGACTTAAATCTTTTCAACGAGATTCAAGGATGTTGGATAGATCTCACAATCATGCTATTTATTAGTTGTTGTGGGTGGTGCTCTCTTCCACCAGTAGGTAGACTGCTAAATGAATGAATGTGTGGACAATATCTGGATATGTAGCTAGCACATCGTAAGCTCTCATCGTAAGCTGTAACGACTAACAGCTTGCTATCTGCAGTGAATGATTTTGAGGTAAGGATTGAAAATGTCTCCCATAATAGTATTAGAAGTTCTTACTATTGCAGATTAAAATCCAGCATGCCTCCTAGAGTAGAACTGTGTGCCCACTCCTTAGATACTCTGCGAGTCGCTGCTAAGGACTGGGAGTGACAAATATAGAGTTTCTCTATCTTTTGAGAAGTGAGCTGTCTATAGAGATAGTGCATATTCACGAGGGTGCCCTGAGCTAATGAATCCCACTGGAGCAGAGCACAGCGCACCTAACTCCAGATGGGAGGGACTCTGAGATATAATTTGTCCTCCAAAGCTGTTCGTTGGTTTAGGCTGAGGGTTGCGTGTCACCTGGATCCATAGCCTGGCTTGACTAATATTTTCCTCTTCTGCTTCTGATGCTGCTCAGACTTTTATTTTGAGAAGTTTTGAACTAAGAGGGCTCTAGGAATGTTTATTAGCCCATTCAATATTCATCATTTGAAAACATTAGCCAATCACATAATATGCATGTTTATAGTAGACCCGATCAGGACAAAGAACACCAATGGAATTTTTAAAATAATCATCATTTCCTGAACACAATCTCTTCATTTAAAACCTTTGCAATTATTTTCATGCTTTGTCTCATCATTTATGTATATATTGTATTTAGCTGATTTGCTTTGTGTCATGAAGCAAATACAACTCATTAAGTTTCTTCCCTTACTTATTATTGGACATGATAAATCAGATAAATACTATTAAATAGTAAACTAACTTAATGTAAGTTTTAACAGTATAGCTACTTTTTATGACCACTATAATTGTTCCTACCTTCTAAAAATACTCAGATCAATTATTTCATGAACATATAGAGGTTGATCAAGATCAGTGTCCGATTTTATTTTAGTGAAGACATTCATTGAGTCAAATTGACATATTTTATTCAATGAAGTATTTTTTTAATTTAACAATTATTTTACTTTTGCAAACTTACATTTCTTATCAATGCGATAACCCTGAATCACTAATGTGTTATTACAGAATATAAGCAACTGGGAAATATATTGAAACATTAGGACTAAATATAGGCAACTCACACAGCAACACATTCCCATTGTATGCCCAAGTACTTTGAAGGTCTTTGGAAAGTTATTTCTTTAGCAAATAACTCTTGCTTACTCTTCCTCTTAAGGAGAATAGGACCTATGAGGTCTGTGAAGCTGTCTAAAATCTCTAATTCCTCAGCTACTCTTGAAATAAGACATTTCTTTGGCAATGACCTCATCTGAAAGGTCAAGGAGCGAATAGGAAATTCTTAGAGATTGAGAGGGCATTGCCAAGCAAGGGGAGGAAGTTACTTCATTATTTTCAAAGGACTTTTTGTTTGCAGGTCAAATTAAGGTTTTCCATCTTCTATTTTTTCCCTCATTAAGTTTTTCACAGGAAGAAAATCTGTTTCTTGCTTAATTCCCTATAATAGAAAGAATAGGTTCAGATGCCAATGTGCATTTTCTTTAGGTACGTTATGAAAAAAATTCCTTTAAATTTTAGCCTCATTTTTGTATATGTATCAAATATGCCCTTATTTTAAAACATTTTATTTGATTGTCTGCATATCAAATATATATGTCATCAAATGTTTCTGTCCTTCTTATCCAGAATTTTGGCAGTAAAGGAAAAAAGACCACACACTATTTTATCCTAGAATTATATCACAATCCTTAACATGCATTTTTTGTTCAATATCAGCATACAATTTTGAAAGACATATGCATTATCAAAATGAGTATAACATATCAATGAAAAGGAATATACAGATAACTGCAATGTAAAGAAGCTTAAGATATATGCCAAAATAAGCACACCAAGAAATGCAGTTCTTGAAAGTGGGTAGTGAATGAGGGAATTAGGAAGAGCTCAGCTACGGGTGTTATTTGACTCAGAGAAAAATTCTTTTGAGAAAATTCAATCACTTTTACCAATCCTGAACTATGTATTTATATATGTATATAGATTATATATATATGTATCTTGTACACATATATATGTATGCTATATACGTGTATATGTTTGTATATACATATATATTTAAATGTGTTTAAAAATAAATAATAGCCTACTTCATCAGTTAACTATATACAGTAAAATTGAGTTTTGTTTTGGATAGTAGGCATCCTAAATGCAAGCCTACACTTCAACATTAATTCATGAAGTAGGAGAAGTGGAGGTTTTCAAGAAGAAGTTTATGTCTCCTAATTTTGAGAAGACACAGCTTAACAGAAGTGGGACATATGTGAGTTTGGAAAAAACAACTTGAGGTGTGGTGAAAAGTTGCATGATTATTGCGACAGTCCAGAAAGAGCAAGTCAAGAGGAAGAGATGGGTCACAGAGACAAGACGATTCTGACAGATGCCAGCAGTGAAAAGTGATTGAGATAGAGAAGAAAATCATAGGAAGGAGCCATAAACACCAAGTGACTTCTTAGAAAGTCTGGTGAGATGAAGGGAAAGGGTAATAATGATTCTAATCAATGCATATTGAGAATGTCATATATTACATGCCAAGTGTTTTCTAAGAGACTTACATGAACTAATCCCCTTTATTCTTAAGACAATTCTTCTGTTAAACTTACTTTGGAATAAGGAAATTAAAGCAAAGTGCTTAGACAACTTTTTCCAAATTAGCACATTATTAAATGACTTGCACCCAAGAAATGTGATTCACAGTCAGGGATCTTAAAGCTACACAACGTTTTCAAGATGAACCAGTGGGTCTATTTTGAAGGTTTAGTGTGATTCGTTCAGAGTTTTGGTGCTTGTCAAATCAAAGTTCAGTTGTAAATCTCTATAGGAACCAGGAAAGAAAGAGTATACAAAGAAAATATTTGATTGTAAATACAGAAGTATTCTTTTCAGTCTGTTTCATGGTAACGTTCTCATAAATAAGTAAAAAGTGGAAATTCATTGTCATTTTCTTTTAACAATACAAGAATATGGCATGAATATGGCATGTCAAAAAATGAAGTAAGTTCCTTCCAATTTGAGAAAACACGTTCAACACAATATACTTTCAAATTCAGGTATCTCTTGTTTTTCTTTCCTACTCACAGAAAACATGTGTATACTATCATAGAGAAGTGTCACTGAAATAGCTTTAGTGATAAAACTTAGTTTTTAGTCTCAGTGCAATATACTTTAATGAGAGCATTGTATTTATGGAAGCTAATGTCTATCTTTACTCTGACCATTTGACAGTTACAGAGAGATGAAACCTGTCTGCCTTTTTCTATTCACTCATAGGCAAAATTTTATACTGAACTTTTTTTTAAATCCTGTTTTATTTTTAGCTTGAACTATATCATATTATTTTACAGCAGCACCAAAAATTGCATTTATCAGCTATTTTGTATCTAGCATATTTTTTGAAAATGCGTAATCCTAAATCTTTACTATCATTTGAAATCCGGTAACAAGCATTCCATCAGTCCAATAATGATTTTATTAATTTTATCTTCATAGTTTAATTATATTAGAATGTTATTTTCTAGAAAACCATTTCATGAATGGGTATATGAATAAGTTTCCTTAAAATCATGGTGAATGTCTCCAATATATAAAATCTAAATCATGAATGCATAATTTATGAAAATAATAAGCAAGTGCTATTTTCACTTTTTCTTATTGATTCTTTTCATGCCATCTCTTTTTATATTAGAAACATATCACTTATACTTTACTGAAGGATCTAGACAATAGTGAGCTATTTATTAAATTGTGATATATTTATTCATCTGTGTTATATTTTTCTCAGTTTCTACATGTATTTATATTGGGTGGTATAATGCAGAATTACAGAAAAAGTATAGAATTTGATAAAGGTAAGTGAGAGAACATTATGCTTATCTTTACTTCATGAGACCAAATTTATTAACTTTCATGTACCATATGTGAAAACATGTGGTATTTGTATTTCTGTGTCTGGATTATTTCACTAAACATGATATCATCCAATTCCATCCATGTTGTCAAAAGGATAGGAATTCATTTTCTTTTATGGCTAAATAATATGTTACTGTTTATATAGAACTTTGGTTCTTATCTTGGCTATTGTGGGTACTGTGGCAGTACATATGGAGGTGAAAGTATTTCTTTGATGTACTGATTTCATCTCTTTTGGATATACACGCAGTAGTTACATAGCTGGATTGTGCAGTATTTCTATTTTTAACTTTGTGAGGAAACTTCTTAATGTTATCAATAAGAGCTATGCTAATTTACATTCCTAGTAACAGTGTGCATGAGTTCTTTTTCGCTGCATTCATATCACTTGCCCAGTTTTAATTGAATGTTTGTCGTTATACATTTTGGATATTATCCTCTTGTTGAATGAATAGTTTGCAAATGTTTTCTCTCATTCTGCTAATTGTCTCTTTACTTTGTTGATTTTGCTGTGTAGAAGTTTCTTAGATTGATATAATCCCATTTGTGTGCCTTTCCTTTTGTGGTCTGTGCTTTTGGGAATTTTATATAAATATAAAAAAACCACTGCCTAGTCTGATGTCTAAAGAAAGGTTGGGTAATAGGTACCAAAATAGAGTTGATTGAGTAAGTTCCAGTTTTCTGTAGTTTAAAGTGGCTATAGTTTACAATGATTTGTTATGTATTTTCTTTTTTAGAATGAGAGAAGTTTGATATTTCCCAACGCAAAGAAATTATAAATTTTTAAGGAAATATAAGTATCAGTTATGCTGATTTGGTTGTTACATGTTAAATACATGTATGAAATTATCATAATGTACCCATAAACCTGTGCAATTATGCGTGTCAATTAAAATAATAAAAATAAACCACAATTTATGCTTTGCACATAACATTTCTGTTTGGAGTAAGAAAAACTATAAAGATTAAGGTCAGTGACACCAACACAAGTGTGTGTAGCCATGTAAATACTCTGACATATATTAAGACACATCTCTGTGGAATCCCTAAAATATAGATATGTCTTATTTTTACTATGATAAAGGTAGGAAAAATTCAGGACACTTACAAATCAAAACCTACCATAAATGACCATCTTACCTTTCAGTAGGAACTCTGAGGTTCTGTAAGTAAACTCTGGCAATGAATCACACATGGAATTCCAAATGTGTTTTTGTTACATGAAAGCTTTAGTGATGCATTTCTGTCTGGAAGATGCAATAAGAATTTGCCAAAAATTCAACTTCAGGGAGATCTTAAGAAAGGATTGTTTACAATAAGCAATTAATCTGCATGAATGGTTTCAGGACAGAGAAAATTTTTGAATCAGGATTTCCTCAGTATTCCTGTTTGCCATCTCAAATCATACTGGGTGAATATTGTTGGTTTTTAGAAATACGTGTAATCTTCCTTCCCTGGTGAAAGATTTAAGTGAAAGAAGTTGTTGGAAATGATGTCACTCTGAATTTTATTCTTTTGAGGTGAACTGAAATCAGTCTCTCATTTCCAACTGCTTCTCACATGCCAATTTAACAATGTGTCATATGGTTATTTAGTTATATTTGTAAATAAAGATTAAGTGCAAAGAAATGGTCTATCCGTAGAAATATATCTATATGCATGAAGGAAATATGTAACAGAAAAGGGCTTGCGGCAAAACTAGCTATGGAAACAATCATTGTTAGGTAGAGAGGCCAAGTACCAACTCTTATGTAAGTGTGGCTCTGCTTCTACATTTCAGGTAAATTATTTGCAATTAAAATGAATTTTTCAAGTAATGATTCTATATAACGAAGCAAGGAATGGTGGAAGGTCCTGGTGGAGGAAAATTGCTCACATTGTGGAGGTCAGGAAGCAGTGAGAGAAGGGAGGAGTCTCTGGGAGACACACCCTCCCAGGTGACAGCCCCAGACTGTCTCCTGACTAGACTCTGCTTCCTAACAATAATTCAGTTCTGTTACCTCTAAGAGTCTAACACCTTCCAAAAGCCCCACTTACGAGTGGATGAGGCTCTTAAGAGACATTCAGGATAAAAATCATAACATTTACTTGGCACCGATATCTTCCATTCTGGTGGTTTCTGTACCCTCTTTGTTACTGAAATTTTCTCTTGATTTTCCTCACTTTATATCTTCAAGGAAGCAACTGACACTACTTTCCTGTCATTCAACTGATTTTCATTATTTTTATAATTTCAAAGGGAGGAATTCCCAAGGCAAAATGCACCCAAATTACCACTTCAAAAGTAAATACCAGGACCCGGGATGTAGCTCAGTGCTGGGGAAAAAAAAAATAATAAATAAAAAACACCAAAATGAGAAGACCAGGTCCTTAAACAGTCAGCTGTTCATTATGTGTCATATGAAACATTCCCATTCATTTACACTTCTTTTTGAAATTTATTCTTTATTAGTAGCACATGTTTGCAGTACGTTGTGCTCACATTATTCATGGGGAATTTGTACATGCTCATAACACATTTTACTTCTTTTTTATTTTTGTCCTCTTCCCCTTCCCTCCTTCTAACCCTTCTTCTCCTCTCCATTTGCAAAGCCTCTATTTCTGTTTCTTTTTTTCTCTTCTTTTTCTTTCTTTACATCCATTTTTCCCTTCCCCCATCTCTTTTTCCTCTTGCCATTTGAAAAAGTTCTTCCTACTTCCTAATATCTATCCTCTATTTTACTCCTTATTTATACATATTTTGAGTTTCTCATGCAAGAGAATAAATGCAGTATTTAAACTGTGTTTCTGATTTATTTGACTTAAAATTTAGGTCTCAAGATGCATCCATTTACCTAAAAATGCCTCAAGTTTATCCTTTTTATAGTAGAGTAGTACTCAGTCATATATAAATGCAACATTTCCTTTATCCATTCATCTACTGATGGGCATTTAGGCTATTTCCAAGAGTTAGCTATTAAAAATTATGCTGCTATAAATAAGAGTATGGCTGTATCACTGTGATACAATGTCCTTAACTGTTTCAGGAAGATACTTAGAAGGGGAATAACGGGGTCAAATGAAACCTCTAGTTTTGAGGTTTTTTGAAAGAATCTCCATACTGATTTCCATAGTGGTTGTACCAATTTACAATGGGAGAGAAGAGTAAGAAAGACTTCAACTCCATTTTAGGATCCAGCTATCTCTAAGGCACAGTATCATCTCTAAGTTGGCAAAAAAATATAATACTCAGTGGCCTAGAGAAATTTTTAGTTTTTTTCAAGAAATTTACTTCGTGAAACATGTTTTCTTTTTTTTTTTTCTTTTTCTTTTTTTTTTTTTTTTTGTGGTGCCGGGGATTGAACTCAGGCCCTTGTGCTTACAAGGCAAGCACTCTAATCACTGAGCTAAATCCCCAGCCCCTGTTTTCTTTTTTTTTTAAATTTTCTTAGATATATTGTTCAGTAAACCAATTTACCATTATATTTCAGTGGTAAAAGTAGAATACTAGTTTCAGACACTTTAATGATATATTTTCAGAAGTGTGGTACGTTTGCCAATGGATATGATTGTGTGCGTGATAAGGGACATACCTAAGGCCTAAACTCAGCAAGACATTTTTTATACAAGTTTAGAATAAGAGATTAATTAAAAAAATGGTATTTTGAAAAACTATGACTATCATTAAATCTCTTTTCCATAGCCTAATACAAGGGCAGGTATTGTACAATGCGAGAAGAATATCATATATTCATTATTATTGACTATGTGCTAAATAGTTAACATGCGTTCTGCAATTCAGTGACCTCAGCATCACTAAAGTATATATTCTGGTAATCTCTCTATAGCAGATGAGAAGATTTGAACTTGTAGCAATTAAATAATTTGTTCAAGTTCAGCAATCACATCCTAAGAGAAAAAAATTAGAAAAGGGATATAAATTTGGTATGAATGCACAGTGTAGCTGAACTAGCATATTTGTGAAGCCTGGTATTTGTGCCCTTTTCTTTTCAAACATGAAGTTGAAAGAATAAAAGTCAGTATCTTATTTTAATTATTTTAATAGTAAGATAACAGTTGTATATCTTTATGAGGTAGTATGTGACATTTTGATACATTCATATATTATGAAATGTTCAAATCAGGGTGTATTTTCTTTTCTTTTTTTTTGTATTTTCTGAAATACATATTATTTTTCATAGAGAGAACATTTTCAACCCTTTCTTCTAGCTTTTAAAAATATGCATTCTAAATATCTATAGATATCTATTATGCAATAGAGCACCGCTATTTGTTTCTCCTAACTGGTAACCTTTCCCAACCCTTTGTCCAGCCTCTGATAACCACTATTCTACTCTCAACTCCTATGACATCAACTATTTTATATTCCATGTGAGTGAGAACAAGTAGAATTCTTTTTGTGTCTGGTTTATTTCACTAACATAATATTCTCCATTCTGTTCATCTTGTCAAATGACAGGACTTCATTTTTTATGCTTGAATAGCATTCCATTATGTATATATACATTTTCTTTATCCTTCAGTAGTCGATGGACATTTACTTTGTTTCCGTTTCTTGGCTGTTGTGAATAATACTGAAATGACCGTAGGGGTGAAGATGTCTCTTAAACATGCCAATTTCATTTTCTTGGGATTTATAACTGTCTTATATGGTAATTCTATTTTAGATTTTGTGAGGAATTTCCATATTCTTTTTAATAATGGACTGTACTAATCTACAGAGTGTGTATAGATTGATAATAGCCTAACTAGAGTGATGGAATGTCTCATTGTCGTTTTAATTTACTTTTCCTTGATTATTAGAGATAATGAGCATGTTTTTCATGTACCTTTTGGCCACTTGAATATGTCTACTGCATTTTTTTGCACTGCTGGGCAGTGATCCCACTGAGTGACAAGCACAGCCCTGTTAATCATTATTTAATTGCCACATTTGGGTTTTTAGATTTAAATTGAGTTCCTTGAGTTTTGGCCATTGTCCTCTTTTCAAATGTATAGTTTGCAAATATTTCTCTCATTCTATGGATTGTATTTTATTTCTGTTTACTGTTTCCTTAACCATGAAGAAGCTCTGTGGGTAGATATCATCTTGTTGTTTATTTTTGCCTTTGTTTCCTCTGCTTTTAGTGTCTTTTTTTAAAAAAAAAAAAATCTTTCCAAGTCCAAATGACATAAAGCTTTCCTCTTATGATTTCTTCTAGTAGATTCATATTTTCAGGCCTTACATTTAAGGCTGTAATCCAATTTGAGTTCTTGCTCATTTGTTTGTTTTGGAGATTGTGAGAGATAGGCCTAACTTTTTTCTAATACTCTTTTTGACATAACCATGCAACAACACAGTGAAAATAAGAGTCCCACTATATTTCAAAAGAAACATGGGAATGTGTGTTGGGCTATGAAAGAAAATTCACTTTTTAAAGAAGTGAGGTGACTTCAATGGGTTTAGCATTCTAGTGCTGAGCCTTCTAAAAGCAAGCTGAAGAAGTAAAGATTTTGTTTTATTTTTGGCATGTGTCATCTTGGGTTGGTTGGTAGGAGATGCTTGTGACAGATAATAATTAATACTGTTTCTTAAAATCTCTAATAGCATTTGTTCTCCTCTTAGTCTTTGTACCTTCTCATTTAGAGAGAAGGAGATGAAAGTACTATACATAGTATTTGGAATACACAAAGTGCTTGATCAATGTAACTTCCCTTTATCTATTTTTGCTTTGTGTTTGATGAAATACAAATAAAAACTATGTATTGCGTATCATGAGACTACTTTTCAGGATCATAAGATTTAGGAAAGCCTAGAATATGATTATTCCTTGAATGCTAACGGAAATGGCAACTTAATTTAGAGTGTAAGATAAAGAGATTTGGGTATCAAATTTACTGCTGAGTTACAGTTCCTTTCAGGCCCTTCCTGCAGCATCACAGGCCTTCTAATCCCCCCAAGGCAGGTGCTTTTACAGTAAAAAGCACACTTAGGTTTATTTGATTTGCTGCATGTGTGTGTTGTGCACATGTCAAAAACCAAAACAATTGAAAATACATCTGCATTTTATGATGTGCTTGCCTCTCCCTTGGGAAAATGGGAAGTTAAAGTATTCTGTAATGTTGATCCCCACAACAGTTTAAAGTAATCCAAGACTTTTTAGACCAATGTTTTTTTCCTGTGATATTCACATAGGAAGGAAAAACATTCGAATCTATCTTCAAGGACATTTTTCAATGTGACATCTTGTTCAATAGATTCATTCTAAAAGAAAAAGTAACATGCTACTTTTTTGAGAAAGGGTAAGGAGCATGAAATATAAGAAAGAATTTTAAAAAAAAAAACATTATTCAAAGAAGAGTTCTCTGGGCACTTAACTATTAGAAGAGCCTTAATTTCAAGCTAGACACTGAACTGGTGAGATAGAGCCTAAAATGAACAAGACTTAATTTTTCTGTTCAGGGAAGCAAAAGAATTAAGATGTGTTACGTACATATGCCAAATCCCCACGATGAATAGAATCATTGCATACTGTAAATGTGTAGTGATAAAAATAAAAGTAAAAAAGAATATCCATTTAGTAAAGCTTATTTCCAGTATTTTGCCAACTAATTGAGGACCCCCCCTGGTTCAAAGTTGATTTAAAGCCCAAAACGGATATTGTTGGATAAATAAGCGGAAGAAGCAGAGGGCCAGTGGAGACAGAAACAGTTTCCTGTTAAGTGAAACATTGTGGTTGCAATTACTGTTGGTTTCAGTCACAAATGGTTGAGCACGTGGGTACAGAATTGTCTTTCCTTTCACCTGCTTATAACCTAACAAGTAGTGTTCTAATTTGAAATAATTTTTATGAAACGTCTAATGAAAATGGTATTTGGAAAGGAAGAAAATTAACTAGATTTGTATATTTAATATAACTTTTTAGTTTTTAATTTTCTTCAAAAGCCTATTTGTTTTAAAGATTTTCTTCAACTGATGAAAGACTTTGCTTTCTTGAAATAAACCTTAAATTGATAATAATACAGTACATTAAATATAGGCCTAGGATTTAATTTTTCCATCAATGTGATAAATTTATAATACTGGAAACAAGGAAATTGACATGCTGATTATACACGTCTTAAAATTTAAACTATATCAGATAAGATTATGTAGTTAGTAGTGTCATCCCAAAATGGCATTCTGCTGATCACAAAATTCAGATTTCTAAATTTATTTGAAAATGCATGCATGCATCCCCCCACTATACATGGCAAATAAGTTTCAATTATATTTGACCAGCATATTCATACTTTTTGTAAGAAAGTAGACATTTATGAAGAGGTTTCTGTCTTTTAGATTGTTGTCAAAAGTACTAAAGAGCCAACATAGAGGATTCTGTTCCAGTCTGTCTGGGCTGGTGCTCAGAAATCTGTATGATTGTATTAAAATGTTCTTCAAATGATTCTAAGACGAACAACAGCTGGTCACCATTGTTCTATGACCTCGTGTTCAATCAAAAGTCTATGATTTATCTTTATAGGCAAGATTGATATTTCTTGTTAGCAGTAATTACAGGAATATATTCCTTACTTCAGAGGAAATTCTGAATCCATTTTGCAATCTTCAAGTGAACTGGACTTGATCATAAATGTCTGCTTCCTAATTTCTTCAATGTTACCTTCAACAATTTACTGGATGTACCTTACACAGCTGACGTAGTATATTGGCAGCTACAAATGGTGACCTTAATGTTAGAAAAAAAATCTCTTTTTATGATATAGATATCATCTGCTGGGGTAATCATTATTTCCCTGGAAACTTTCCTACAGTTTAGAGTTTATTACTTTGAAATATATTTTTGCTGCTTTTGGCAGGACAGTCAGTTCCACTTGGTTATTTACATTGAATTTAATTTATTATTATTAACCTTCCAACTAAGACAGTTTTGGTTGAACTTATTCTTATGTGACAGTATCCATCTGCCTCTTCTATTCTGTGTTGGGAAATAAGAGTAATGAACTACACTTTTGACTTTAAATTCATACAGTAAAGCAATTCATGCTTGATATTGAACATTTCATGTCTTTCTAAATTCCCTATAATTATAATGTTTTCCTCACAGCTTCCGAGTCAATGAAACAGATGTCAGAGTGTGTGTGACATTCCTACTAAAACAATAAATTTGTTATAAAAATATATACACATGGGTAGTACCATGTAATGGATACTTCTAACAGAAGTAGGAAGAATGAACTCAAACTCTGACTCTTGTTTGGGGGTGTGTGTGGCAATATTCACTACTCTTGCTACCAATTGATTAGCTGGTCTTTTGTGGGAATCTATGAATATTTAGAAGCAAATTAATATCATTGTTTGATTAAACTGCTGCACAATGCTTATTTAATGAAATTCAACTTGTAAGATAGTCTATAATCAAGCAAACACTTTGCATATATTAAATATGAATTATAATATGCACGTTTTGCCTTACATGCTTGCTTGTTTGGAAACCCAATACTTGTGAATTTTTTGAGTTTCATGAACTGCTTTGGAAGAGTTTTCTCAGAGCTTCTCTTTTGCTGAGACCAAAGAATATGTGCTAAACAGATTTTCTCTCAAATTTTTTGTGTTTGTCATAGAAAATTTAATCCTTATGTTTGTTATTCTTTTACATTTACACTTAAACTCATCAAAACATTGTTATGCAAGAGTTTTTGAATTCCAAGGGACATCTTGGCCTCCAAATTTCTAAGAAAATATCCTGTTGAAATTAAATATATTCTTAGGACCTTCATTTTTCTTTCTATATATATATTTGAAGAAAACAAAAATAATAAACAGATCATATTACTCTGAGTTTCACTGGAATTTCCTATAATTCAAAACTAAAAACATTTTAAATAAGTAAATTAATACAGGCACTAACATTTACTGTTTTATGAGGAATTCAAAACAATGTGGATTGAGACGTATTAATTTCTGATCACATTATGACTGACTTCAATAGTCTGATGATCGTATTCCTAAAATTTATCCCTAAAACCTATTTTACAGGATGATTAGCTATGCGCAAACATTCATCAGCGTCCTGTGAAATAAAACGCAGAGGGTGGGAAATAGGGAAGATCATCACTGTGTGAGAGACCACAAAAATAGTTTAGTGACAGACAATGAGAGAGTAGCATACAGAAGTTGAACAGAAATGACTAAAGCTCAAGTACCAAAGCAGGACGGTTCAGAGGTGTGGAGTCAGCCTTCTGCAAAATGTTTAAGAGACACGAGAACAAGGTGAAGAAGAAAAGAATTAAAGTGGTAACAATTAATTGAAAGACTGCATAAGAAACAACACCGTTTCCAGGCAATCAAATTAAAAATAGACAAATGATATTACATCAGTTTAAAAGGGTTAGCAGAGCCAAAGAACCAACAGAATGAAAAGACAAGTTACAGAGTAAAGAAAATATTTCTGTATATGACATTAACCCTTCACTATGTATTATATAATAGTGATCAACGCCACTAATCATTATAGAAATGAAAAATGTAAATGTGAGATATTAAGAACTATTACACAGTGGTAGCTCATACATGTGGTAATGACTATTTTAATAAACCGGAAGTGCTGGTGAGAATGTGAAGGGAAAGGAACCTGTATACAATGTTGATGGAGATATAAGTTCATACAAACATGAAAAACAGCATGGAAGTTCCTCAGATTAAAAGTAAAACCAGCATGTGATCCAACAATCTCATTGTGGGATGTGTAAGCAAAAGAAATGCAATCAGTATTTTGAAGAGATACCTGCAACCTTGTTTATTGCTGAAATAGTCACAATAGGCAAGGTAGGAAATCAACAGAAACACCTACAAACATGTTAATAGACAAAGAACATGTGGTAAATATACACGGTGGAATACTCTTCAGCTTTGCAAAAGAAGAGAATCCTACTGTGACATCATGGGTGAATCTGGAGGACATTATGTCAAACAAAATAAGCTAGGCACAAATTAATTCATGTTTTCATTTTAATGTGGAGTCTAAAAATCTGAACACACAGAATTAGAGAAGAGAATAGTGCTTAACAGAGGCAAACTGGACGAGATTGTGAAGATGTTGGTAAAAACCCTCAAAATATCATTTAAGTTCAAAAGACTTATTACATGATAGGGTAACTATAATAAATAACAAGGTATTATATGCTTGAAAAAATTCTTCATGTTAAAACAACAAAATTGTTCCTAAATCCATCTATTCGACAGTTAATTTTCAGTTATATTGTGTCCCTTTATGTGAACTATATATAGTTTTCTATGGACAGACATTATAAACAATGCTGCTACCAACATTCTGTGGCTGAAAAGTGGTTGTTAATCCTTTGAAATTCTTCCAGTAGAAACATTTGGACTATTTCCTTTCTTCTTGATTGTGGCTTGTACTCTGATTCCTTTAACCAATGAAATATGGAAAAATTGTACTGTGCTAGTGTCAGATCTGGAGGATCTGTAGACCCTGCTTCTGTATCTTGGAGACATAAACTGTATAATGTGGTGCGTACACAGATGCGGGTTAACTGCCCTGCCAAAGCGATTTCACCGAGCAGCGCTGTGATTGCTAAGAGAGAGATGGAGGAACCTGTGGATCAGAAGCTGGGCTTTGTCTGTTCCCACCAGGACAGCAGCATATGAGTGACGTTTTTATAGAAAGTCCAGACAAGACCAGTCATCAGTGAAAGGCCACTGAGTATCTCAGATGATACCATTTTGAACTGAAGAATCACTGATCAGCTCTGCCTGAATTCCTGACCCGCAGAAGTATGTGTGTAATAAAATCAATGTTATTTTAAAGGTTACAGGTGCTTCATTACATAACAGTCAAGTACCAAAACATTCCTAGTACATTTTCAACAGCAGTCTGGCTCACAGCAAACCCAACAGTGTGCTTGCTGGATCACAGACATAGACACTCTCCCACATTTACTGAATAATGTATGCATATTGCTTCAGAGTAGTTGCATTAAATTACATTCCCACCAGCAGTATACAATGTGGGATAATTTTATTTTTCTTACGGTTGCTCTCTTCTGCCATTTGCATATAGGAGTTGTTTAGCTTATTTCTTACTGATGTTACATACAGATTTTGAAAATGTATCCTTCCTTAATTTTATCAGTGTGTGTATACTTTTTCTTCATTATGCGTTGATAGTTTTTAATTTAAATTTGCTGTTTAAATCTAAACAAATTAAGAGATTTTTCATTGATGCTTAGCATTTATTGTACCCTGTTTAAGAAATTTCACTGCATTGAGAAAAATACATTTGCAGGTAATTCTTTCTAAGAAATTAAACTTTCAGATCTATTTTTAATCGGCTAAGAACCCAACCTATATTTTGAGTGTGTGTGTATGTTGTGCACGTGTGTGTGTGTGTGTGTGCAAGTGACATGGAGATCAAATTTTACTGATTTTCTCAGGGATGTCAAATTGTAGTTTCAGCAGTATTTCCTAATATATGCTAGGCAGGCACTCGACCACTGTGCTACATCTTCAGCCTCTATGTTGAATTTTGACATAACTTTCAGAAATCATGCTTTTGACCTAAGGAACAACTCGATGCTTAATAATACTCTTAAATATATTCAAAAGTTCAACACTCCTTAGAATTTCAGGTCATTATGCACTGCTCTGTCATTCTCTGATGAAAGTATTTTTCTTACTTTTAATTACATCTAGGGGCTGGGGATTTAGCTCAGTGATTAGAGTGCTTGCCTTGTAAGCACAAGGCCCTGAGTTCGATCCCCGGCGCCACAAAAAAAAAAAAAAAAAATGTTAAAAAAAAATTACATCTAAATGTTCCCTCTAAAGAATTATTTCCAATTGAAGGAAAAAATTCAAAATTTTTTTTTTAAAAGTCTTTAACATATACCAGATTCTAATTTACTTTGCCTGAATAGAGTACAAAGATCAGAAAAACTCAAATCTGCTTTGAAAGTCTTTACATGGTGAGCTAATTCAGAACCTTGTCAGAAATACACACACATTCACACACATATATAAAATATAGAAAATATATGTATATAAAATATATATAGAGAGAGTGAGAGAGAGAAAGAGATGCAAATATATTTTCCAACATTACTATTTCATAGTGATGGTAAATAATTTCTAAATTAAAAAAAAATTGGACATATTTGAAGTTCATAATGACTAGATTCATCATGTCAAATATTTTGAACAGCCCAAAATATGATCTATGGTTGAGAATTATCAAGTAATACAACTTTTTAATCTTGGAATAACTCCTTTTCATATAGATTTTCACTGAAAGCAGGAATCTCAACTTGGACATTGAATTGGTTCAATGGTTACAAAACGTCTTATCTCATTTGTGAAATTTTGCATAGCAAGGACAGGGAAGAGGTTGTTCGTAATTTCTCAGGACTTTGGGCATAAGCTACGACTCTCCTGGACTAATTGGAAAGTATAGACAGACCATCCTTAAAGTCACTTTATAGAAATGCTGGTGTATATTGTGAAGACTGTGGTTTCTCTATGCTGTTAAAACCATTAGCCGTTCTTTCTCTACTCCTCCCTCTTTTCAATTGGTTCTTTCCAATATATAATTCTCTTTTAAAATATTTTTAGATGTATCTAAAGTTCTTTTACTTTTAGATTGCTAAACACGGCTTGCTCTACCTGGTTTTCACTAAAATTAAAGCCCATCCCAAGCCCATCACAATAAACAATACAATTCTATGTAGGTTGCCTGTTTTTCTCCCTCTAGTGTAAACCATTTTGGGTTTATGTACCCTACTTTTGAAAATAGATGGGACAAAATGTCACTCTCTAACCAGTACATACACATCTATGTAATCCTGTTAAATTACTTTTCCAAAAACCTGCACAACTAGCCTGTTCCACATTTTGAACAACCCAGTAAATACTTCGTTCAAGGCCCTGAAGGAAATAAATTGAAAGGGGAAAAAAAAAGCTACTTAGTCACTTAGCCTAGAATACTTATAATCTTCTTAGAGTTCACAGCATGTTTGCAAAAACAACAGCAGCAGCAAGAACAGAGTAATAAGAAGCAATAAATGATAACAGAGATAATAAACGTTAGAAAGGGGTTCCTTGTGGGTTGGGGTGTCCATGGAGGTGGGAACCTGAAGTTCCTTTAAAGAGCTTTGAGATTCCAAACAGAAACATTTAAATGTAGGGTTAAAGGTTAACAACATAAAAAACACATTTAAGTGTCAATAATATGTGGTCTTGAAAGTCCCCCGGCAACACTTTTGAAGTCTTCTGGGTTGAGCTTCACGGTGGCAGAGAACTTGCCTGGCAGCAAAACAGCTGCACTTGACTACTGCCCAGAGAAGGGGCCTCCTGGAGAGTTGCTGGAGCGGGAGATTTTCTCATCTGCATTCCACCCCTCTCTTCACCCCAAAGACTGACAGCCAGGGATCTGTGAAGTGGGCATTTGTCCACTGCTGAGAACAGCTCTGGGACAAGCTGTTCAGTTTGGGCAGGCCGCGCAGAAACCATCTGTGGGACTGCTTTTGCATGTAATTTTGAATAAACTTGTCCCAGGAGCAAGATTCTCTTTTTCTCTGTCGTAAGTAATCCTGAGACACATGCGCCCCCAGCTAGGACTGACTGGCCTAAAATGTAAAAACAACTCCAATTATGAGCAGCTCTAGCTACCTCTCACTTATTTGCCAATATGCATTGCTTTCCTAAAACAACAAACAACAAACAACCACAGCAACACAGAAGAAAATATTCATAAGTGCAACTGCTTTGCCTTCCTGTCACTCTAGGAGCCCCTTCGAGATGAATCAAGGTTAGCTCACAGTGTGGATGCTCGGATTTTATGAGCATGAGCGGGCAAGCTAATGTCGGCTAGGTATAGATTAACTTAACTGGACAAGCCTTAAAAACAAACGGCATACTTTATTTTGTTTAAAAACACCCTTCGTTTTTAATGTTTGCTCAGTTAACTTAATCTATACCTGGCCATCTTTGGCTTGCTTTCTCATAAAACTCAAGAAGTACTAGAGACTGTTTTATTAGAAGTTCCTTGTCTTGTTTGAGAAGGCCGCCACCACCCGAGAACCTTGAATTTGTACTAGTTAAAGGGGTTTGCAATTAAAGTGACTCAAAAATGTGAGTCAGTGTAGTGTGAAACCCGTACTCCTATATTGCTCTTTAAAATATAAAGTGATATAATCTTAACAGAGAGTAATTTAACAATATATGTCTAGAGATAGAAAAATAAACACACCACTTAGTTGTAATTCTCAACTCTGTAAAAATAGCATTGACAATGTAGAAACATCTCTTTGGATTGGAGAAATAACCTTCAGAAGAGAACACTGTACCAGAATCTTTGGACTACAGCCCTCAGTCTTCCTTTATCATCTTAGAACATTCTTTTCTTTTCATTATTATATAAATACTTTGTTTAATAGGAAATACTGAGAGGATCGGGAGGTAGCATTTATTATGAACAAACACTCGTAGTCATCGCTTTTACAAATGAGATCGCTTTCTGCTTTTTATCTTTAATTGCATTTGTTGTGTGATAAAAGCTTATGTGTGGGGCTGGGGTTTAGCTCAGTGGTAGAGCACTTGTCTAGCAAACACAAGGCCCTGAGTTCGATCCCTAGCACCAGTAAAACAAGTATATGTAGCTGTTTGTGTACCTATAGCCCATTGACAAAATATGTCAAAAGTTACCTCTTATATGTAGTATTTTGTCTTTATAGCATTTTATGAATCTTTTAATGTAATATTTAAGTGCAATGTTATTATAACATTACTAAAACATTTTATTTACCAAGTAAGTACTATTTTATTATTACATAATACAATTGTATTATATTAATGTTAATAAATTTATCAACTAGTTATTTTACAGTAGTCTACCTTCCAACTTGGTGGAAAAATGTGACTTTTTCTGAAATTGTAACTTGTGCTAAAGGATAAAGTACTATTGCCTGGAAGCTCTTCCACACATGATAAAATCAAGATAGCAATGACAGATGTGGAATAAATTGGTTTAAATAGGAAATCTTCAGAAACAGCAAGTTATAGAAGAAATAATTTGTACAGACAGCTCATTTTTGTAATTTTAAAGATATTTTCTAACTTTTGAAACTTGCTCTACTCAATTTAAATAATCTAATAGTAGTTAATGAACTATCTATCTATCTATCTATCTCCCACATATATAAATGGCATATTTTGTATCAGAACATTATCTTTCTGGAAAATACCATCAAAACCATCTATTAAAATATACTTTGTTATAAATAAGGATACACAGTCACCTACAGCAGATGGAAGAGTAGAAACATAAATCTGTAAAACCACTTCAGATGATTTCCCAACCAACAATGCTCAATATGCCGTGTAATCTCAGAACTAATAAACAAATTCGGATCCTTTTTTCATACACCTAATACTACAATCTGTCGTGAAAAACAGATATCAAAAATGAATAAATCATGGAAGACCTATGAAGTTCTGTGTTCTCTTTTGTCTCTTTAAATACTTAGCTCCTTTGTTCTTCAAACCAGCTTTAAAATAATACATTATCATTCTTGTGGTGTAGATGAAGAAACTGAGACAGATCCGAGTTTCTGGCTTACTGAAGTAAACTCGGAATTTTAACCCAATTCAGTTTATAAAAGTCTAGGCTCTTTCCACCACATCAGGAGCTATCTCTGTAAATTCTTTTGTAATGTATTTGCTGCAAGATTCAATACATTATTTTGGTTCATCTTCAGAGCAGGGATCAATGTTACCCTAAAGAGGTATGTTTTTTGCTCAGCTAAATGCCTGGCAACTGTTCTCAACTTGCTCAACATGCATGAGATAGGAAACAAAAGATGTAGAAACAATAAGATCATTTGTGAAGGTTTATTGTCAGAAACATTAGATGAAAAATAGACTACGTGTTGGGAATCTGAGAAGAACTTGGGCTATTGCAATACAGCAATTATTAAGCCTAGGTTCAAAGGCAGGCACAGAGGGGACATGACTGGACCCTACAAGGAGAATAGGGTGTAGAGAGAAGCAGGAATCTCTCCTTGGAGGGAACTTCACAGAAAGGCATACAAGAGCTTCAGCCCTCTGCCCTCACCCTCACACCTCCCTCTGGTGATTGGCGAGGAGATTCCAGGAGTTTACTCAATAACAAACTCAATGCAGCAATCTAGATGATAGAATCCCGCAAAGTAATGTCAATTTAACTTTCATTAGTAGAAAAACAGCATTCAAAATGATAAAGGATCTGGGGCACAGCATTGTATATTGGTCATGTAGCAGATTTTTGCTCATTTCACAGAAATTTATTTTATGAAAAAATATTGAAAAATGCATCACTTTGAAAGCAAGAAATCTTACATGATAATGAGTCTGAAATAGGCTTGACATTGAGGGTGAAAAAGGCATTATTAAAAGGGAAAAGAAAAGAAGTGAAATAGTAGTCAAATAATAATAATAAGTAACTCACTGTTGATGAAGGAACTGAGTATCAGTAAGATTTTCTTATACAAAAATGAAGTTATGGACTCATTTAATTAAGAAGGCCAACAACAGTTCTGCTTTGCTCATTTTTCATCCCTAACAGTGTAACTATACTAGGGTCACAGAACCCCTTGTGTACTTCTGGTCACAAAATCACTTGCTGAGACAGTCTTGACAGGGCATCACCGAGTAAAGGAAACAACGGAAGCTAGGGGGAGAGATGTGGATGGAGAAGAACAACACATTTGCTACAGGCTCTGAGTATTACCCTTGAAAGATTCTCATGAGAAAGGAGGATTAGAGTTGGCCTGTGCAACTTCATATGACTTCAACTGGACAATTATGAGGAGGCAGTTATTGACTAAATTGTTTAAATCTATAAATGAAATTGGGTGTGAGCACCAATCACCAGAAGTGAAATTAAGAAAAGTTTTCAAATACTTCATAGACTCTTCTGTGCCTATTGAAATGACTGAAAAGCTAGAAACCTTTCTATTTCTAAAGGTGTTTGTGCGATCTATTAGAAAATAGAGCATAGATGCACAGCACTTATTTCACTGCACATTTAAAATTCTTTTTTCTAACCAATACTTGTGGGGATCAACATGTGAGAGAGTAGCCCCCGCCTCAGGTAAAATAATCTTGCAATGAACCAGTGAAAGATTCATTACAAAGCCCAAAATATACATAAGCTCACAAATAAGAAGCACAGAAAATGTTTTGCGTGTTTTTATCAGTGAGAACTCATCATTCTATTCTTTGCTTAAAGAAAATGAACAAACCAAAGAAGTCATCGGTGCAGCATAATATTTATGCATCTGTCAATAAGTAAAAGGCTTTGGTGGAACATTAAAAGGATTACTTATCATCTCTGTACTGCTTTTGAGTAAGCATTGTAGCTGTCCAAAAGATCTTGGGTTCTGTTCCACGTTTAAACAAAACAAAACAAAATAAAACAGAGACAGCAGTTCAACATTTTATGAAGAATTTAAACGGGATTAAAAGAGCAGAGTGGTTTTAAAGAATTAAAGTGCTTCTTCATAGTGAGTATTATGACTGAGACTAAAGTTAAGGACACACTTGAAATAAAAAAGCAAACACTCTATATATCAGATGTATTTTTTCTAGGATGTTATTACAAAAGATTAAGAGTTAATTCTTGATAAATATAATTACACACTAGTGTTTCCCATACAATTGTTCTTTTGTTGACAGAGTCTTATCTTCAACTGTTGACTCTTCTCTAAGAATGGAAGAATAAATGCCATATTCATTCTTGGTACTTTCAAAAAGCTGTAAAAAAGGGGCTGGAGATTTAGCTCAGTGGTTGGAGTGCTTGCCTTGCAGGCACAAGGCCCTGAGTTCGATCCCTGGCACACACACACACACACACACAAAAAGCTACAAAAACAACTCAGATTATTTGGTTATGTGAATTCACAAATTAATTACAATTGTAAATGTCTATGAACCAATAGTAAACATTTAGTTTTCTACCAAAATATTCTTTGATAAGATGATTAACTCCTCACATCGTTTATTTAATAAGTGGTGCATCACAGAAAGCTTAGAGGAATAACTTAGGCTTCATTAATGAAAATACAGTAGCCTTCTCAGAAGAAGAAATCCTTATAAATATTTCTAAAGTATTCTTGTTATTATAAAACCACTGATGACTGGATTTCTCTGGGAATAAGATGTTCTGATTAATTCAATTTTCTGTTGAACTAAGCATTAACGGATAAAGCCATTTTATTTTTGTACATATTGCTAAAATGGTTTATGTAATCTCTCTGGGCACTTTTTTTCTGGCATAAGTAAAGTCCAGTGAATATAATCTTCTACAATATAATTTACAAGTTGATGACATTGTGTAAGAAGTATCTCTACAAGGAAAAGTCCATAATTAACACCAACTGATATGATTTGTAGATTGAGTATCCCTAGATGAAATTGTTCTTCTCAACATCTTTTTCCTGTACATTAACTCAATGTCCATTCCTTATGGATTATAATATGGTTGTTGTCTATTGTCCTTAAAAGCAGTTCTAGTATAAGATCATTGAAAATTTTCAGAGAGTGCAAAATTTGTCCTACAAAATTTGAAAGAGTTCAGTGAAATATCAAGAAAAACATAAAATCTCAAAATTAAAAAAGAAATCTGTGAGGAGAAGGAAGTATATTATCTTTATCTTTTTAATGAATAAATCCAGCAATCATACTTTAGCGTATAGACAAATGTATGAAAGCTTGAAACAATTTTCTACTTTTGCTCTATTTAATGGTTGGTGTTAAATTTTCCTGTAATTTGAATAGGCATATACTTATCTGATTTAATGGAATGTGCCTATTAGAAATCTGTTGTTCTTATGTCTGACCTTTCCAACATTATTTAACTTCTTCAAATTAAGGAGTTATCAACAGAAAGTTAGTAAAGGCTAGTTCATTCCTCTAGTTCAGTGTAGCTATGTAGTAATTCATTAATCTTTAGATCATGTAGCTGGAGACAGACCAAAGTCAGGAGACTTCTGCTTCTGGCTAGTATGTAAAAAGCTGGAAAGAACATTGTTCTGATTTAAAGAATAAGATAAAGGCAAATAAACTGCAAAATCATAGCAGTCATTAAGTCTATCAGAAAGCTGAGATTGCAGTCCAACCAAAATATTTGAATTCCAAAGAGTATATGCCCCTGACAGAGCGAATAGCTTGCAAGAACAAGCTCCCTTGGACCAAAGTGTGGAGGAAAGAAGAGGCTACTTAAAAGTTGCCATCAAAACAACTTTTAAAATATTAGGTGATTATTTTTTCTTAAAGTATTAATGAGTAATTATCAACTCACTTCCATGGAGACCTGGAAAAATCGAGGGTCCAGAACTTGCCTTGCAAGAATTCTTTGTAAGTTTCTCTCATTGGCTCAGGAGAGTCAGATGGCAACACAGGAGTACAAAAAAGGCCTTCTGGTTGTGAAAGACTGTTGAAAATGATCTGCGGTTGCTTGCAGGAAAGATACAAAGTCTTAGCTCTTTCCTCTAGGCTCTTTTCCTGTGAAGCAATAGTCTGTAATTCCTAAAGGAGCAATAATTCATTAACTCAAGAGACTCCTTGTAGAGTATAGGTTTCCAAAGATTATGAAAGTTGTTCAGCTATCTGATCTTCGACAAAGTGGCTAAAAACATACATTGGAAAGAAGATATCCTCTAACAAATGGTGTTGGGGAAATGGGCTACACACAAGTGGAATATTGCATTTCAAACACTATTTTTCACCATGTAATAAACTAAAATCCAATTGGAGCAGACATAAATATTAACACAGGAACTCTCAGTTTGCTAGAAAATAGATAAAATTCCTGAAGGTGTAGATACAGGCAAAGACTTTCTGAAGAGACCTGCAATTGCATCCAAAATCAACAAATAGGATTGTATAAAATTAAAATTTTTGCACAGTGAAGAAAACAACAGAAAGAAGAGACAACCTGCAGAATGGGAAACAATTTTACCAGCTACTGCTCAGACAGAAAACTAGTATCTAGAATACATAAAGAACTAAACAAAATTGCTCCCTAAAATAAAAGATCCAGTCAAAAAGTGGCAACTGAGAGGCTGGGGATTTAGCTCAGTGATTAGAGTGCTTGCCTTGCAAGCACAAGGGCCTGAGTTCGATCCCCGGCACCACAAAAAAAAAAAAAAAAAAAAAAAAAAAAAAAAAAAAAAAAAAAAAAAAAAAAAAAAAAAAAAGTGGCAACTGAAATAAATAGACACTCCTGAGAAGAACTACAAATGGCCAATACATACATGAAAGAATGCCAACATCTCTGTGTAAGTGGTCAGATGAGATATGCATAGGAGTAGACTATAAACTCTCCAACAATCATAACTAATCACTTGTACAAAATACAGCTCTTTATCATTTATAAATTATTAACCATGGTGTTTATTGAGAGTTAGACTCTGTGTGCTCCACCATGTCATTAAAATGGCTCATTTACATAATACTTTCTTACAGAATTTCGTGTTAGGTACAGATGTAATGACTGGGGTGATAAAAACTCTAAATAATGTTTTTAGAAAGTATTTTTAGTGGCAAGAAATCCCACCAACTCTCAAGTTACTTTCTGAAGTAAAATTGTTTATTTTAACTTATTTTAACTATTACAAAATGTTTTTGTAATAGAGACAAGAAAAATCAAGCTAAAGAGTTGTTTGTAAAGGAAGTTGGATGATTCAAACAGAGCAGTGATTTGAATCCAAATGAGCTGCGTACTTGACTAGGAGGTCCATGTTCCCTCTGAGCCTCACACAGGGTCTTGATATTTTCGGGAACAAGAGATACTAGTCAAGTAGTAAAAAAAGAAACTAAAGAGTAACATCACAAAGCCTCTGTCCTTGTTTCATTCTGTAAGACGTATAATAAATGGCTGTGTTAACCTTCCAACCTATTTCTTCTCTACCACTGGCTAATTTTGGAAACTGAATTTGAACGCTCTTTAGTCAGAGTTTCTGTTCAGGAAAATGGAATCATTGTATGTGAGAAAGAGTCTTGGATTTTTATGTATGTGTAATTCATTGGAATGTGAGTAAGAAACACTACACAAAATAAGGAAATAACATGAACAAAATATACCCGTATATAGTTACATAAAAACATATACTCAGGTTGTTTAAGGTTACCAAATTTGAAAATCTTCGTTGGTCATTTTGCAATTATTGGTCTAGCTCAGGGATGGCGAACCTACACGTGTGCCCAGCGCTGTGTCAGTGACAGCTCTAAAAGGTTTGTCATCACTGGTTGAACTTATGAACTCCTGCATTCTGCGTGATTAGTTCAAACAACGTGCTGTTTAATAAAAATAATAACTGCTACCTCTAATTTTCCGCAGTCTTAGAGCTAATGAAAATGGTAAAAGAAATGGTAAAGGAACGATAAAGGAAAAATGGTTCATAAATTGCGTATGTCTTAATTACAACTAAAGAGCAGAAGAAGCAATCTTTACCCCCCAGACTTTATATAGTTTTTAAACGAAGCGCCCGCTTAACTCAGCAAGGACAGAGAAGGGGTATAGTCAAGATTCCCCTCTGGATAAATGCTAGTGCCTCACAGTACCAACCAGAAACAGGAAACACTGAGAGAGTTACGCGAGGATGAAGAAGTAACAAAAATACAGAGGACATGTTGTGCTGTAACTTAAACTAACGTGGACGATAGGGTCCCCTTTTTACTATGCAAACAGGGCCACGTGTTATTTCGTGCAGCCTTGCTTTCTGCCCTGGGCTGTTCAGCTCTCTCTCTGAAGAGAGCACCGTGTGTGCTTTGCCTCCAGTTGACACAGAACCATCCTTTTTCTTCTAATTTGGACAGAGACATTGCTGATTAAAGGTGGGGAGATAGAGAACTCTTTCTGTTTTGTCCCAAATTAGTTTGAACTCACCCAAGATCAAAGGAAACTCAGACCTGAAAAAACAAACAGAGCACAAACAAGTAATTTGTTGGCCTGACGCTATTTCTTGGAAGTGAAATGACTGTGGCCCTTTTGGAAGACACGCTTGGCGACCATGACCCGGTCAAGGGTCCTTCTGGGTAGGGAACATATCAGGGTTCTCTGCTTCTGAAAGTACATTTTGATACAAGATTTTAATAACACAAAGTTCCATGAGAACACTCCCAAGGCCCCCAGAAAGTGGATTCACATTGAAACACATGTGAGTGAACACTCACACAAAGACACACACACACACCACTGCTTTATGTGCAGTGGTTTGTTGGTCTGGAGTTTCCCCCTGTGTCCCATTAAAACAGCTCTCTGTTGCTAGTATCTCAGCTACTTAACAAAGAGAATGTGCGAGCAAAGCGGTTTCCTGGGCCAAAGTGCAGGAGCTCAGTGTGAGAGTGCTTGTCTCAGCATACAAGAGGCCTAGAGTTCTATCCCCAGCACTGCAAAATCAACACATACACACAAAAGCAAAAATAGTCTGCCTCAGTGTTCACAATATATTTGCATTCATACCGTATTCAAATACCAGGCTATTTTTCTATAATCCATTATTTTTTTTTAATTTTTTTATTATTTTTACCAAGAACATGTATTGGTACATTGTATACATAATGATCATAATCAACATGGTTATTTTGTACCTGCACATGATACATCTTGGTTTTCCCCCCTCTTCCCCCCCTTCCCCTGGACATTTGCTTTTCTTCTTTTTTTTCAAAGCAAAAATATACTCATCTAAATTCCTACAACTGTTTAGTTACTTTCCTTTAGCCACAGATGCTGGATAGAAAATGGAATTAAGACAGAGGAATGGAGAGAACACAAAAGTAGACATTTTAGGTTTGGGATTATTGTGGAAGTTTGAACTGAAAAACGGCCTAAAGCCAACATGGACACACTAATGTAAATGTATTTCAGCCCGATCTAAACAAAATTACATTTATCACATCACACAGTTGTATTTCTCATGATGTGCTCAGTGAGTTCCAAACAGAACACTTGGTTAAGATGTAAAACATTTTGAAATACAATTGATGCTAGTACTTTAACATCAAATTTAAAGACAACATTAGTGCAGTCTTGCCAGTTGTTTACTTTGAGTGAGTAAGCTAAACCATATTTTTTTCCTCTTCACTCTAACAAGAGAGGAGAAACCCATACATAGACAAAGACTCAAATGAATAAAAAAAAAAAAAATAGCCCTGGGGTCAGACATTGTAAACATAATGAGCCCAACAAAGAAGAAATAGAGAATTTTAGAAATAGGTGTTACGTAATATGTATAAAATGTTTGATGGTTTCTTCGATCTTCTGTTTGGTAGTATTCTATCCCGGAGAAATTTCATACTGAAGCCAAGCATCTCAATAAATTTTTTGTGTTATTTATTTTGTATTTTCTTTTATACTCAGGATAAATGAAGAGAGAAAATGAAAAAAGAGAGGATTAAAAGAAAGCCAGCAACAGTTTATACCAATTGAATGGAAATGTTTTAAAGGAATGTTATATTGGCTTACAATGTGCCTTTTTTCCTTTGATGTGTTATTGAAATAATGGAATAAAATTTAAAATTTGTATCTCTTTTACTCAAAGTTGATATATGTCTTATGAGTTTTTTGTCCTTATTCTAAAAACATTAGGAAAGTTTATGACTTTGAAAATTTTATTTTATGATTCAAATACATTTTATGATATGTATTTGAAATTCATAACATGAGTTATGGGATACATATAGATGGTAAAATAATTACTATAGTGAAAAAAATTAATATATCTCATCTAATACATAGTTTTGTGAAAAATTACCTGGAATCTATTTATTAACCAGAAATTTTAATACAGTATAACTTAATTAACTGGGGCATAGTCCTTTGGTTGCACATTAGATTTCTAGACTTACATACCTACTATTTTTTATCCTTTCACCTGCCACTTCTCCACCACCCAAGCTTCTTTCTGGTAAGTGCTATTTGATTTTCTACTTCTGGATACTTTTGTTTTTTCATTTAGATTCCAAATAGAAGTAAGATCATGCAATATTTTCCTCTGTGATTCTAGCATATTTTACTTAATGCAATGTCCTCTAATTATGTATGCTATGGCAAATGGTAGTATCTTAATTTTTAAAGTTGTATGAGATTTCATTTTGTGTGTGCATGAGTGCGTGGGCATGTGTGTGTTTGTGACATTTTCTTTATCCATTTATTCCCCAAATGACACAAGTAGTTTCCACATCATGACTATTTTGAATGATGTTGCATTGAACACGGGAGTGTAGACATATTTTTGAGGTGGTGATTTTTATTGCCCTTGAGTATATACCCAAGAGAGAGATTACGTGATCATATAATAGCTCTACTTTTAGTTCATTTGGAGTTTTCCATAATGGTTGTCCCAATGTACATGCTCACTAACAGTACATAGGGACTCCTTTTCTCAGCTCCCTTGCCAACGTTTCTTATCTCTTTCATTTTTGATAATAGCTATTTTAAGTGGTGTGAGTCAAATATTTTGTAGTGGTATTAATTAATTTGCTCTTCTCCAATATTTAGTGATTGTGGGTATATTTTCGTGTATCTGTTTCCATTTTCTATCTTCTTTACAGAAATATCTGTTTAGATGATTTGTCCACTTCTTAGAGTTTTTTTTTTTTTCTGCTGCTATGGGGTTATAAGTGTTCTGTATAATTTTGGGATGTTAATCCTTTATCAGATACGTTAATCTCTGGCTAGAAATAAATAAATGGCAAAAATAAATACAAGAAACTACATCAAACAAAACAACTACTGCATTGTAAAGGAAAGAATAAAAAAAAATGAGAAGGCAACCTATAGACTAGGACAGTGTATTTGCAAATTGCTTTTGTGAACGTTGTAGAATTTATTGAGAGACAGTAATAAAAACAAATGTGAATGTGTCCAAGATTTTCAGCTTGGGAAATGACAAAAAAATGGATAAACTATAATAGATCATAGACATAATGGAATAATATAGCCATATATTTTTTGGAAAGATAACAGATAAAGCAAAGTCATGTCTTTTTCAAGCATTAGCACTTTGGTCCTCTTAATAACCTCAAAGAGATAAAAAAGAGATAATGTTTGCATAAAAGAAGATGATAAAACAGCTTAGATCAGAAGAGTTCCCAGAAATTGCATATTTAATAGAAATCCAATGTTCAATATAAAGATTGAAGGATACAGTTGAGAAAATCTAACAAAATGTACAATTTCATAAAATTTAAGAGTTTCTAAAACTTGAAAAGTTTGAATATAAGAGGATTTTAGACAACAATACTTCCAAAAATCTCACTATTCAAAGGAATAGATTTTCCAAGAAAATAGAAAAAATAAAAAGACAAAATCATCCAGTTGAAGAAAATTTTGGAGACTTGAAGAACAAATAAGTATTCACATTAAGAGTCCATGAAGATCTCAGCTGTGTGGTTCATACTAAATACAGACTTACAGAACAATTTTTGAAGCTTCAGAGGACTGATAAAAATAGAAAAACTGTAGTTTTCAAAGAGTAAGAACAATATATACAAAGTTAATCGATACCACTGGCATCTACAGAAACCCTAGAAACAGAATACAGTAAAACAATGCCTTCTGATCAGTAGGAGAAATTCACTTTCAACCCATAGTCTGTTACCCCTCAAACTCTTACCAAAAACAATGGGAAAAAGAAGACATTGAAAAGACAGTAAATTAGTAGCTTCAAAATTCTGAAGGGGAGTGCTTTCTAACTCAGAATTTATTTTTTGGGTAGGGAGTTGGAAGAGATAGGTGGGGCCAGGGGATTGCTGGCCATCCAATCCAGGGCCTTGCACATGCTAATACCCCCACCCTGTAATCTAGAACTTTTTTCTGAATAATAAGTCGAGTTGAAATTTAAAATAAAGCATTTTCTTACAAATAATTTTTAAAAAGCAAAGCAAAACAAAACAAAGTGAAAAATTTCATCCTCTCTTTCTTGCATAGCTCATTTGTGATTTGTGGAAAAGACATAAACTCATTAAAATATGATGAAATAAAAGAGAAAGATAAAATAAAAAAACTCCAGGACACACCAGTAATTTAAAAATTTTTATTAAACATCTTTACCGTATCAATTATTGCTGCAGGTGTTTTAGATACATCGTTTAAAAAAACAAGAAATGATCCTAACCTGAAGAAATGTACATAAAAGTAAATGCTACAATAGTAATGAGAGAAAAGTCTCAATATGAGAGATGTGTATGATTGAGAAAAGAACAAATTCTCATTTTCCAAAGTGATAGTAAACATAAGGATGGCTTATATGGTTTGAGTTTTGAAAGTTAATACATAAACTATTAGTTAACACAGTTGAAAATGGCCAAAAAGATGGGATTGGGTTGAGACATTGCTGTTTTCAAAATGTATTTCACATATGTCTAATTTGTCATAATCTTCAATGGAGTAATTTCTTCATTTCTTGATAAAATATGGATAAAATATAGCATGATAAAAAGTAATCCAGAAATGCAGATGTAATAAATCAAATTGATCTTCTAATTTTTTTTTTTTAAGATTTAAGAGGGAATTGGGATTATTTTACTGTTTTGCTAGGTCTAGATCTCAGTTTTCTCATTTTGGGGTGTGGTGATTACAGCAGGCTAACCCAGTACTCACCTTTGTACTAAGGATTAAGCAAGATAATGTACCTCATTCTCTTCCTATAGTGCCTCCTTGTTTCGTCCCTTAATACAATGCAATGACTTACTATGTCATTAGTAATACATGCAAATTCAACATATTGTAGTTGCGTGATCAAACCACAATTTTTTCATCCACAAGATGGAATAACAAATGTTTTTAAGGAATATTAATTTGAGAATTTAAAAAAAAATAACAGATACATAGTAACCCTAAATACATTGTTACTCTTACTATTGTACATGTACATGTGAAATAAATTTTCCTAACTTTCTTTGAAACTATATACTTGACACTTTTAGGGAAATATCTAAACATTGACCTCATAAATATGAACTGTGTTACTATATGTCCCTTACCTGATAACGATGTACAGTGTATCAACGATTACTGATATATATCTGGATATTTCTGGTGAGCAAACGAAGCAGCCAAAATTAGTGGGAATTTTTAATCATGTATTTTAGTATCAAATTTCTTAATTGTCTCATTGAGAAGCCTAGCATTAATTAGCACATAATTAATAATTCTATATTTGTTATATCACAAATATTTCTCGGCCCTAGATGTGATATAAAAGGTTGCTTAATAGCACTTCCGTAACTGGTTTGATCATCTTTGTACTTTTGCCTTTCCTCACTCCTCAGGTGGTTTCACAGGCAGTGTGGACTTCTGCGGTGCCAGTGAACAGAAGTTTGTTTGCAGGGTGTACACATGCTTAACTTCTGCTCTTGTACTTGCTGCACCTTCACCTATTAATTCACATGGTTCTCTCACTAAGCCATTTCTTCCCATTCTCTAGAAAAGAAAGCACCAACAGCCCGCATGGTTCACTCAATAGCACTCAACTTGTTGCAGTGGTGTTTCAAACCTAGGCACTCTTGATTCAATTATTTTTTTCCTGTATCCTGAAAAATCAAAACAGAAAAGGGGGATATTCATGTCATAGAAATAATCTTATTTTAATAGGACCTTAATTCAATGACGATACTTTTATCCTATTTTTGCACGATTTTGTCATAAGCTTTTTCAAGAAGTCCCGGCTCTTTTGAACACATTTTCAATGATGAGCGATTTACTATCATTTTTGGCATTCTACATTATGTTTCCTATTCTTAGGTTTCTCGAAATTTTGCATTTCTGTTAATAACTTCACTCATATGTTTTAGATCATAAGATCCTCTGAGGGTGCCGAGAAATTTGTGTAGTGTCTTTTTGCATAACACCTATTCACAGGCTTGAGGAGATTTGGCTCTTACCCCAGAGTGTTTTACCTGTTGTAACATCTTCCGTTCTTTGAACTATACATTTGTCATGACTTTTTCTTTAGCCCCTCTGGCTCTTTTCTCCTGAACATGATTGAGATGCCTGATCCTTTTGAGGATGTTTCAGTCAGAACTACTATTCGTAACATCATAGGTGGAAAGATGAGTGGACCATGAATCCCTATTAGAATCTTCCCTAAAGGTGAGATAACATTCTTCATGTTGTATTAAAATTGCTGTCAAATATAACTTCTGTGCTTTTCATCTGTTCTGCTGCTCACTTATGTAATCCCTTCCTCATAGTTTTGAAATTGATTGGGGAGATTGAGGTGCCTCAATGTAATTTCCTCTTCTAAGAATTATCCTAGAGCTGAGAATTTAGCTCAGTGGTAGAATTCTTCCCTAGCATGTGTGAGGCTCTCAGATCAATCTCTAGAAGACATGAAAAAATTCATTCTGTTACCGAAGGCTGGCAGGATATCGCTGCATCATGATATGGCCATTTAACAGATACACATTTCCTTAGCACAGGGATGGTGAACCTTTTAGAGCATACAGACAGCCTGCTGTGGCACACATGCCATCCCTTAGGGCTTAGGGTCGTCCATAAACTTGGTACACATGCCTACCAGATCTTCATCTGAGTCCATGAAGTGACATCCTGCAGTATAGGGCTGAATAGTTTGGAATATCTTTCTATATACTTTGAATACTCCAACTCATATATTAACAAAGACTTTTTAATGTAACAACTCTTATTTATCACCATACTAGTCACATAGACTTGCGCAAACAAGATGAACATAGTTCATCCAAATTTGTACAGGTTTGTTTCCATATTCTGCAGGAAATATTTTTCTGCTTTCAAGTAAGTTCATTAGTAACTAATATTTTGATATTATCATTATATTTACTAAAAGGTTACCTAATGTCACTA
Source organism: Hystrix cristata (assembly GCA_004026905.1). Classification (NCBI taxonomy): domain Eukaryota; kingdom Metazoa; phylum Chordata; class Mammalia; order Rodentia; family Hystricidae; genus Hystrix; species Hystrix cristata. The sequence goes on along the minus strand of PVJO010002148.1, from coordinate 56,556 downwards.
TAATTCAATCTGAATTTTCTGTTCCAACCAAAGTTTGAAAAAAAAAAAAGGCCTCGTTTTGCCTGAACTAAACACCCTGTAGAAAAGAAAATAAGTTTAATATTAGTAAAGTTTCTACGTAAGGTATTCATTTTGTTTGTTTGCTTTTGAGACAGGATCTCACTTGAACTTGCTGTGTGGCTGAAGCTGGCCTTGATATCACAGCGATCCATCTGCCTCAGTCTTCTAAGTGCTGGGATCACAGGCATGTGCCACTACACCAGGCTAAGGGATTCATTTTGGATGTACCTTTTACTAGAAACTAGTCTGCTTTTAAAAAGACATATTTTTTGCCCTGTAACTAGGTAATATTTTATAACCCAACCCAGGCATCTACAGGAACTCATCACCTTTTGGACAACAACATAGATCAAAGTGTTTTTGTTTAATTTGTTTGCTCTTTTATTTTCTTGAATTGTTTCCTTCTCTTTATTGGTTTCAGACTTTTCACTTTTATTGTAACTCAAGGTGCATGCATCACTTGAAATATTCTAGTTGACTTATCAGAGACATAATGGCTACTTGTGTGGGTCAAATAACTTCTTTAGGACACTTCATAACTTTAGCATGTATGCTGAAAGAAAGAGGTGGGGAATTTAATTCAGATTGCTTAACATAAAGATACATCTTCTACAGGTTATTAAAGTTCAAAGTAATGATATCGGATATCTAAAGCAGAGGAAGAAAATACAATCAAGTAAGACAAATTAGTATATCCCATCCCATCTCTGCAGAACCATGTTTTATTTAAAGACAGTGGAACAATGTCTACAATTTGAAAAGGAAAAAGAGTATGATCCAATTATTTTATAGTCAGCTAAGATATCTATCAGGTATAAATGGAGCAGGAATGCATTTGAAAACATAGAAGAACAAAATAATTTATAGGTACAAGAACTGAACTGAATTAAGATTAATTATAAAGTTCTCATAAATCACTATTGATGAATATCTTTTTCCCCTTAACAATAGAACTAAACATTCTTGGACAACATAATGATATAAAATACATCTGTGATATTAGTATAGTAATATGTCCTTAAAATATTGGGATGTAAGCAGAGGAGATATAGAAATATAATAAATGCTAATATTATTCTTATTTATAGCAGGGAGTTAAGAGACTTCCTCAAAAAGAAACATATGGCTATAATATGGATTTATATGATTTAGTTTCGTTAAGTTGATGTTTGGCCTATGCCAGCTTCCATACTTAGATGATAAAATTTAACCCAAAACTGCATTAACATTTAGTGAATTGCAGCGTAAGTTAGTACGTAAGTACACTGAAAACTAACAATATTCTTGTAGTAGATATATAACTCTCAGCCAATCATAGCAGTTGAACTTTAGCCAAACATAGGTCGTCAAGTGATTCAGCCATTTTTATATAAGGCAAACATGATGGCAAACAGTCAAGTTGTTTTTGTATGTTGTCCTTTCATCTGGCTTCAAATATAATCTCTATGTGTAAGTGCACGAAACATCTTAAATTCAGTAAAATCTAGAGTGCCACGTGGTTCTAGAAACTTTTCTTGCATAAATAAACATTTTAAATTTAACTCATCTCAAATTTTTAAAACAATTCTATGAGTAAAATATTTTCTGAATTTTAGATGCTCTCCATATATATGATGAAGAAATATTTGAGCACTAGAATTTTGTTTCATTTTAGATATTTCTAATTTGCTGAATTAAAGTACATTTGACTTCAGTTATCTTACTATAATAGCTTTAATGATATAGTCCCATTCTACTAAAAATTCTGTTTGACTTTATTTTACTATGTGGTTGTGTGTACGTGTATCTTTGTATGCATTTAAAGATATTGGATACAAGGTTGACCCATAGTTAGAATTTCTTTCTATATGAAGATATTTGAATTGATTGTTGTTTATGCCTTCTTACAATTTTATGAATTTTTGAATGATTTAAAAGCTACATTCAGAATATGTATGGAAATAATGGAGTAAAATTTTCTTAAAAATACTGGAGGTGACTATCACTAGTTTTTAATTTTTTCGTATTCATTTCTTTGCGGTGGGGACACTGATGTATTAGGTTTCTTATTTTCCCTCTAATTCTAGTACATTCTTTGCTTTTTGATGGCTTTTCTTCCTGAGAGCCTGACTCGTTGGAGACTGCAAGGCCCAGGCAGCAGGAATCCCAGGCCAAGTGGGCGGTTGAGGGTGTTTCCTCCCTGCTCCTTATCGTCAGCATTCTGTGTCATTGGCTGGGTGGCTGCAGGACTGCAGCTCAATCAGAGGAATTTACTCTAAGAATTTAATAATTCTCAGCTCTAATACGCTGTTACCTCTGTCTTCCAGGTTTGGGGGTGGTAACGGCTTCCTGTTGTTGCCAACCTCAGAGCACCTCAACATCCACTAGTTACATTCTTACTGTAATAAGTGTTCTTGAACTATCTGAGCTGGATTTGTTTACTGGAAGATTGATAAAATAAACAGTAAATAACATTTTGTTTTGTATTTTCTGATGGTCTTCGTTGTGATGGGTGCTCAGTTTTTACTTTAACACTGGAGTTGTATACACATGGTTCACTTCTAGGGCATGATAATAAACACTTTTACAATGAGTAGCAAGTGTTTTAATGCAGATAAATATTATGGCATTTGGTAAAACTTTAATTATCTTACTATACAAAGAAACAACATATATTTATTGATTGGTTTTTTAAAAAGTGTTATCCCTGCTCTCTTTCGTCACTCAATAGATAAGAGAGAGTATGACAGATACTTTCCTTGGCCACCCAGGGGTTTTCTTGTCCACCAAATCTGGCTGTCTAATGTATATAAGACTACATGTATATTTATCTTAAAAAAGAAAAAAATTCCAATGTTGGGGCCTTTCACCAAAACTATAATGATTCGTATACGCCGAAAGAGTCCAGATAAAAGTGGCAGAAGCTAACACTGAGCGGAGCACACTGAGACAAAGAGAAGTCTCTCCCAGCTGTCCCCCACTGCCGTCCTGCCCTTTTTCTCCTTTTCTTTTTAAAGTCTTTGAATTCAGCTGAGATTTTAGGTAACTGCTGGGAAGTATTAAAACTCATTACTTGGTTGACCAGAATAGTTGCCCTCTTTTATTTTCCAATAATGCTCTCTGAAGGGTTTCCTTAATACTTTTAAAAGATGTTGGTGCTGCAGTAGAACATAATGCAGGGCAGGAATTATAGTTATCATTTCGGATGAGGTGTGCCGAAAGAGGTCAGGATGACGCAGTTGGAAGCCCTTAACGCTTGCCTCTTTATTATTACCATCTGTGTCAACTTGGAGCCTGCCTTACAGAGAGGACAAGAAAAATGAAACTTTGGTGGTGTTTGGGGGAGATTTTTTTTCTCATTATGACTGATCCTGGTTTACACACTAAGTAAAGTGAATGAAACTGAAAAGATTGTTCCAGGATTTTACTGGATTTCACTTGTAGCAATCTTCCACGTGCAGTTAATATTTAAAAACTTTTCTACACACACAATTTTCTTGTACGTATTTCTTCAGAGAAATAGCAACAGTGATGATAAGGTTCTTTATGAAACCTGCTGAAATTTGTAATATAACCTTTACAGCAAACGGATTATTACTGGCAAAAAAATGCGATTCATTTTTATAACGAAGTACATTGGCAGTAGAAATGAGTAAAGAGCAAACGTTGTGCAGCAGCCTATATGGAGTGCTTGGGATGTCAAACTCTGTGAAAGGAACCTGACTCATTTCAGGGAAATTATGTAGGTCACAATCAACCACAAAATGAAGAAAGCAAAGAAAACGCTGAGAGTCAACTTTCAGGTTTCTCATATTGGATTTATAAGCATGTGACATCATTTAAAGACTTCACTATAGAAGCACACTGAGAACATCCCATACATATGTAAGTCATAAGGGCAATAAAGCTAAACTGAGTAGTTTATTCTTCTTAATAATGTATGCTAAAATATTTTCATGCACTAAGACTCAAAGACTTCACCAAAATGTTTTTTTCTTTCTTTCTCTCTCTCTCTTTCTTTCTTTCTTTCTTTCTTTCTTTCTTTCTTTCTTTCTTTCTTTCTTTCTTTCTTTCTTTCTTTTCTTTCTTTCTTTCTTTCTTTCTTTTTTTTTCGGCAATGGACTACAATAAGTACTATTTCATATAGAGAGGGGTTTGGAATTTAACACCAGAAACATGGTAGTTTTTAAAGTTTGTTTATTCATACTTAAGCCTAGCTTAATTATTCAATAAAAGGGTACATTTCTTATTAAAGAATATGAACCTAATTACCCTCAATTAATATTTGTATTATTAATAAAAGGTCCTGAACAAAAGATGTGAAATATTAACTGATTGAACAAGGATAACCTAAATAAGAACTACTGTCAAAATTCAAATATGTAAATATGCACGTTTTAATTGGTCTTGTTCCTGGTATAGTATTTCATTTGCTAAATCAAAAAACAGTTACCCCAGAGCCCCACTTCCTGTGGGTGAGAGTTCAGTGCAGAGACCCAAGGGACAGTCCAGGGTGCAGGAGGATATCTTCCAGGCCTGGATCTCCAAAGCACTTACGTCTTGAAATTTTGCAGGATTTTATGACTCTCAAACTGATTTGGGCATAAAAAAGCATTACATGCTGCTGACAAAAGTAACATAATTTTTAAGAATCAACTTTTGTGATTAGAATACAAATTCGGCAGAAGTAAATTCAGGTGAAGATTCTGATTAAGTAGAGCTAAGCTTCTGATAAAGGAGGCTATGAAGATTATAATCACTTACCATATAAAATGTCAACAGATTCATCCATCAATTTGTAATGGAAACTTTTAACTCACGAAAGACACAAATCTCATCCAAAATTGACATTCCTCCTGGTAGATACCATTCTTCCTACAGAAATAAGTCAATGAGCCCAATAGAAGATACTGGGGGAGAAAAATAAGAAATTCACTAAGAAAAAAATTAAAGAAGTTTAGGGAAAAGAACCTTAAATTTTAAGTTGGGTAAGAGTCACCAGCTTGATGACTGGGTACAGCCAATTTCAGAGTGGCAGGGACTGGATGACAATGCAGGATCATTGGTATGAATGACTACTGCATTGTCCATATCCTACTAAACTCTAAACAGGTTTTTTTTTTTTTCCTGGCTATGACTATGTAGCAATCCTCTTAATATGCCTGCCTAAAACGTTCAATACCGCTAAAAGAACTTACTATTTCTTCCGACCAACACCACAGTGTAGAGCACTGACCCCCCTTGTCTTAGAGAATTTATTTTTGTAAATGTACAATGGTCATGTGAGATGCAGATCTTCTACACCCGAAAATGTGTCTTTAAGCATCATGGGACCGTGACTTTGAAATATAAACTTCTAAGGCACTAACTCCTGTACCTCCTGCTTCCTGTGCAAGGGAAGAGCCCAAAGGTGGTAGCCATCCTGCTCCATTCGGCACAAATACCTGAAGAATGTGTCTCCCTTCTCTGGACAAGTGCCAACTAGCAAACAGATAGAATAATCATACTGACAAATCCTCCTTCCTCCTCGGCCTTTTTCCAACATCCTTCGGGATTTCTTTTTGTCCTCTAGCACAGTGTTTAAAAAACATTTGACCTATAGATTTAGTAGCATGAAGTCTATGTTACCCAGATGCCTTTTTCTCATAATGCAATAGTCTGAAAAAAATACCTTGAACATCTTAACAAGTATCCAATACAAGGTTTTTCAGTTACAATAGGACATAGGTCATGATTGCAATCCTGATAGTATAGGTATACAGGAGCCTTACTGAACCATGGGCAATCGAGAAAGGTCTGTACAAGGAGCATCTAGGACCAAATGGTAGCTGTGATAAGCAGAATCCAAAGGTACATGGGAGTTAATTGCACCAGTCCCTTTGGCAAACCTCAGAAAAATTCAAGATAGGTAAATATGAGGTTTTTAAACAAGTTTGACTTTCATCTCTGTGGCCCATCAACAGATAGTAGGGTGGGTGATATGTATATATTGATGTCCACTAAAGTTTATTAAAAAAAATTAACGACTCCCACTGGACAGAAAGCAAATATGCCAACTTAGCTGTAAACTTCCATAATGCAAACATACTGATTTTTGCTCATTACAATGAATTTGGTAAAGGGGAGAGGCAGAAAGATTTCCATATTCCTCAGCAAATGAGCAGATTTCTACCCTACTCACTCATTACTAATTCTAGCCCAGGCAAAACCACTAATGCAAAAGTATTTGCAAACAGTCAACAAATTTGGAAAGAGTTGAAAGAAAAACGATATGAATACGATGATTCAGTTGATGTGTGTTGCAAGTCTTGATGCAGCCCTAAAAAATTCACTTAAGGTTTTCCTGATTCCTCCCAGCTGGAAAAGAATGAGCAGCCTTGCCTTCTCCATTGATCAGTTCTGCACCAGAGAAAACCACTTGATAATGCCCTCTTATTTTATCCTCCATATCCGGAGCATCCTAGAGCCCTGTCAAATTCACCTGCAATGTGTCTCAAGCCCGTTCCTTATTATCTCCACCATCGTGACTCTTGCAAAAGTCTCTTGAGTTGCTTGTTTTCCAACTAGCAAAGAGAGAGGAACATATCCACACAGGGCAAAGTAAGTCCTGTTAGCCCCACTCTTGCTTCGCATTCTATGTACTTGCATCCATTTATCCTCATCTATATTTGTATAGCATTTTCACCTTCTTACCTATGATGAAATATATTTATTATCATTGCTGATATGTATCTGCAGATGGCTAGAACAATTCTGATAGGAAGCAGACAATAGATTTTTGTAGAATGAATTCTTCACTAGTTTAAGAATGAAAATCAGAGTCTTTAACACAGTGAGCAAGTTTTAGCATTTCCTCACCTTCTGTCTTCTACAGTCCTACATCACTCAAGTTCGTATTTCACGTTTTCTATTCTAGACTCACTGGATTTAAAAACTCATTACAAGGAATTTGGCAAAGGGGTGAGGCAGAAGGTTCCCCACACTCCTTGACAACAATATGGAAGGGTGCAAACAATTTGCAAAATATTTGCACTTTTTAGTCCCAGGTATAATGAACAGATAACAGGAGCACAGTAATATTCCACTGTTGCTGGAAATGCTTGACCCGATCAGTGTCACCACAACTTTCTGATGAGTTCAAATATTTTGCCCTAATAGCCAAGCATCCCACAGTTCCCATAACAATCATCAGTTTCTTTCTTTTCCTTTTTTTCAGTCCTGTGAATCAAACCCAGAGTATTATGAGTGTTAGACACGCATGCCTGGTTCAGTTAACATTTACCTGATGGCGCGTTTCTTCAGAAGAGCACCTCTCTTCCCTTTCTAGATGTTTTGATGGAATACTGTCCTTTTCCTTTAGTGATCTTATTTTTGTTTAAAGTTAAATATGATTTCGTATAATTAAATGTTTCCTATCACAAAAATGAAACTACAACTGGTCATTTCTGCACCAAAGCAGGCGTCTTTATAGAAAAGTCATCACCGCTGCTGAGATATGAGCTCCATGTAAACAGTGGTGTGCTTTTTGGTTTAGCGTTTCTCAATACTAATGTATCGGTCACCTTTCCGTCAGTAGGACGAAATATCCGACACATGCTTCTTGAATAGGAAGGGTTTATTTTGGCTCATGATTTCAGAAGTTTCACTTCATGGTTGGCCAGCTCTGAGGCAAAAGTATTGTGGCAAAAGTTATGGCAAAAAAGTCAGTTGCTAACCTCGTGGCAGGCAGGAAGCACAGCACAAAGGAAGGGACTAGAGACCAAGGACGGTTGCCAATATCATGCCCCATGACCCACCCACAAACATCTGCCTGTGAGCTTTAACTAATCTGGACACTTTTCAAGCCAATCCACTCAAGAATCACAACTAGAAAAATATTTCTTAATATTTTATAATGTTACAAACTTTTGATGGCAGGAGACAAAAAGAAAAAGAGTAAGAAAAAAAATGACACCTGGCCTAATAATCATAACTCCGAAAGAAAATAAAAATGCCTCCTCTCTAGCTTAAAACAAGGAATTAGTCATAAAAAAATTCATGGCAAATATTCATATAATTCCCACATTACATTTTAATTGTTTTTTCAAGATGCTGAGATGGTGCTCTGAAATAGTGAAAAGATTTTTCTTCCTCAGTGAATTCTCACTCTGAAGCACAAGAAAAAGGAAATTTGAGTGACTGCTTGGAGAGTGTCTCACTTAGCCTCTTCCTCATCGTCTTCAGTTTTAATCTTATCACTATGATTAATACAGAAAACCTACTTTATATACATGGGGAGGAATAAGATATAAACTCCCTTTATCAATCACACACACATACGGCTATATATGTTGTCAGCATTCGAGTGTGAATATACAATTTTGATGCAATGAACATTGAAAGGTGAGAGATGGCCTCTTTCTTACCCTGGATAATTCTTCCAGAGTAATCCCAGATTTATTCTTTCCTTGCTCCATGTGGGTCTGTGTTCATGTCCGTGGGAATGCAGGAATCAATAAGGCTAATTGTGGCTGAGACACCCGCCTCAAGACCCACACACCTGAACTCATCCTGAAAGAATAGCAGAGAGAGTGGGCTGGTTTGAACATCTTCCAGAAGGAATAACGAAACACTGTTTGGATAAAAGTGGGATAGTCTGCAATTTTCTTCCACAGTAGGCAGAAAGACATTTAAATTTGCTCCTTTAACTCAGTTTTATGGGCTATCGCTAAATGAATACTTAGTTTTACACATAACTAATTATTTTTCTCCTTGTTGTAGGTTATCATTTCAATAACTTTAATTTCTGATTAATTTCGTCTGGATCTCTCTGGATTTTTAGCTCTTAGTCTCTTTCACTTACTTTGTTTTGACTTTAAGTCTTTTTTTATTACTTTATTTCTTAGGGCTCTGACACAATCCATTTCGGTCATTCTGTTAGATTCCATTTGGCTTTCTTTTACTATATTATCCTACTTTCACTATCTTGTCTTTGGTAGGAGCTTAAAAATACTGATAAGGTTCTTTGTAGAAATGCTCTTCATCTCAGAATGGGTTTATTATATCCTAATATTTATTATATCCTACTAACCCAACATAAGTTGAAAATAGCATGATTTGAAAGTGCATTTAATACACCTAACTCACCTATGTGTTAACCTATCTTGTCTTAAATGTATTCAAAATATTTGCATTATCCTATGGTTTGGTGCAATCATCTAACAGGAAGCCTATTTTATAATGAAGTGTGCAACATCTCTTGTAATCTCTCGGATACCTGTTTCCAGAAAAATGCCGGAAAGAGCACAGAGTATCAACTGTCTAACCTCATGGTCAGGTGGCTGCAGGGTTCTGGGGCCACTGATTTCAAGAGTGGGCCCAGCATCTCAAGAGAGTATCATGCACCCATCACTCTGAATAGATCACAACTAAAAATCTGAAGTACAGCTTATACTGAATATGTATAACTTTCACACTAACACAAAGTCAAAGAATTTGAATTTGAACATCATAAATTAAGATCTATCCACACATGGATGAAAACTTGCTTATGTACAAGGAGAATATTTTCTCTTCTTGTTCCAAAAGGGATAAGTAACACCCTCAAATTATTGAAGACTCTATGGAGAAACAGATATATTCACATAAAACAACAATCCACTGCCACTCGCCATCTTGGAACAAGAAACACTGGTCACAGCTAAGGAGACAGGATTGATACAAGACTCTTTGTTTTGGTGAATTTGATGTTATGCAGACACATGGCTGGAAGAAGGTGAGGTGGGACTTAGCTGCAGTGTATGGGAAGGGATGAACTAAGCCCAAATGATGAGGGCGAGGACAGGGGTAAGATGATGACTACATAGAGTTGGAGGAAGGCATAGTAGTAGTAGCTGCCAAAAGAAACGTATGCTTGAGGAAGAGGTAAAAGCTTAAGTGGATATACAGGAGGTAATTCTATGTGTTTTAAAATGGGTTTCTCCTCACATCTCTCTGTAAAACTTTAAAAATTACTAATATATTCAATATCTTCAGGGTTGGAAATGTGTGCAAACATCTGCATGTAGATATGTGGTATGTTACAGGTTTTCCGATAGCTTTCTGGGGGGAGGAGGGAAACAGAATTCATTTCTCATCTAGATCACATTTCTACTACCACATAGTTGCTCTTTTATAAAGAACATAGGATCAGCCCTCGTTTATTTCACTCACATTAAATGGCTGTCTAAAAATATTAGACATTTTTCAATAATTCTAGATGCTGAGGTTACATCACTAAGCCGAAAAGACCAAAGACATGGTACTGTAATTGTGCATTTATATTCTAGCTGGAGAGCACATACTTTATAATAGACATGATAATCAGAAGGAAATTATATAACAGCATATATGGTTATAGGTAGTATGGAAAACAACAACACAAAAGAACATAGGACGGCAGGATAGAGAGCTGTGAGAGGTCTTCAGGATTGGCCTCACTCAGGTGGCATTTGAGAGAGTTCTAGAAAGCTGTGCAGACAAAAGTGCTGCAGCTGTCTGGGGAAAGAGTTTCCACATGAGGGAATAGATGGTGCAAAGGTCCTGAGGTAGAATGAGACTAGTGCGTTTGAGGAAAATAAGAACAGCCTGAGTGGGTAAGAATGAGAAAGGGAGACAACATGGGAGATGCAGTTAGACAAATGAGAGGGAGAGAAAGAAGTGGTTATATAAGACTTTATAGGGCATTTCAAGGACTGTAGGTTCACTCTGTGAGAAAACGGTCAGTCATTCACTGTAGGTTTTTCAATAGAGTGGCGTGGCAAGGGACAAATATTATTAAACCATCTGCGTTCATGAGTCACTACAATTGTTTAACTCAATAATTTGCCAAATTGTGGAACAACCCAATAATCACACCAAATTAAAATCAAACAAGATATAGTGGCAAGGTTATATGGGCTTGGATTTACTAAATCAACACGTATGAGGGATCAGGCAGAACCAGGTTCCAGTCCGTACTTGGTCTCAGAGTAACTCTTGGTTTGGTCAAGCCCTGTCCTGTTTGTAGGGCTGAGTCTTTAATTGTAAAATGAGGATGCAAAATTCGATGATCTCCCAGAAAATTTCACAATTTCCTTTTCACGTTTTCTTTTTCTTCAAATTCTAATTTTAGTTTTTACCTCCAAAAGTAAATATACGAGGTGAAGGATTTGTTAATTAATTCAATTTAATCATTCTGCATTTTACACAAATATCAAATATCACATGGTGCCCATTAGTGTTAATGAGAATTTCTTGTTTTCACACAGTATTATAGGATGTGGGTTCCACGAACTCTTTCATTTTACATCATCTGTCGCTTTATATACTAGACTAAACTCATTGTTACCATTCTGCAACTATGCAATCATCTTTGTCAAGTGAACTCTGGGTTTGGTTACTTAATATTTGTGAATAAATTTTTTTAACCTATGCATAAAATTATGATGCATAAATATTTTATACATTTTTTAGCAGGCATATTAACTCACTTTACTTGAAAAGAGAAACGTTAAAAAATATAAGTAGTTTTTAATTTCCTTAATTTTACCCTGTGTGTTGACAGGATGTGCGTCATAAAAAATATTACTATAAGGCACAGATGGAAATAGGAAGTGGAAAACATTCTCACTGACCTTCTGAAACTACAAGTACATTCGTTCATTCAAGTTTAACTGGTTTTCCTCTAAATGTAATGTTAGAAAACAAAGATCAGCCAGTATACAGCCAGGCAAACTGCATTTTTATTCTCTTAATTTATTTAGCCAAAAGGCTTACAATGCATTTGTGAGGTAGCATTACAATGTCTCCAGTAAAGTTTGCCACTTTTTCAGGCACTCTTTTAAGTTACATAAGATTTATACAGAGAAGCAAGTCAACAGGAAAGAAAAGAAGAAGAAAAATAAAACCTGCCACCTTAATTCTTCACAAAGGCATCAAATTGCATAGTGCCCGTAGCTTCTCTAAATAGTGAATAAATGCAATAATTTGTGATTCTTAAATGTCACCTACCATGAACTTCACAATTAAATAAATGTCTTTAAAGTATTATTTAATGTTAGATATGTGTATATTTCTTAATTTTAACTAAAAGACACATTCACATCTATCATTGCTTTTGATCAATCCTAGCAGTAGTGTAAACCGTATTAAATAAGAGCTGCATTACTTGTCCTGAGAAAATGTAACCCTCCTGATAAGCCCACACTAATATAGATCAGTATCAGCTCAAACAGCCAGAAAGACACGTAGAACAAAAGTCTAAACTTAGGTATTTCCTTCAATTTCCATCATAATTTTAAATTTACAAATGAGAAAAATGGAGATTCAAGTGCCTTCAAAAGATATAAGCAAATAAATAAAACCCATGAAGGATGGAATAATTACATGAAACAGTACCTCCTCATTTCATTTCCAGGGACTTGCCTGAAAGATAGTCATTTTTTAAAAATTTTATTTTAATGGTACATTTTAGATGTACATAGTAATAACGTTCATCATAGGGCATTTGTACCTGTACGTGATATATCTTGTTGCTTCTTTATTCCCCATTCCCCTCCCTCCCTTCTTGGGTGCTAAAAAAAAAAAAATAAGACTATTCAATGCACAGCTGTTCCCTTTAAGACTTAAAATGTAATAATAAAATGATCTAGAAACATAGTACAAATAGATATTTATATTAATCATCATCATCATTATGATCATTTTAAGGGATGGCCTTGTGGAAAGAATTTATGTTTATTATCATAAAATGAACTCATTTTAAAATGCTAATTTGCATAAACAGTGAAAATATGAAAACACGACTCATTATACCTCAGTAGGATAAATCGGGAATTCACAAACTTTTTTTAATAAAGGGCCAGGTGGTAAATATTTTAGGTTTTGTGAGCCAAAAGGCAAAATTGAGGACATTATGTCAGCCTTTATAATACCATTTAAAATGTGATCACATACAGATATAAAAACTATTTTTAGCTTGCAGGCCTTTCACAAACAGACCAGAAGCCAGATTTTGACCCATGGGCTATAGTTTTTGATCTTGGAAATTATATATAAGATATGATCATCTGAAATCAAGTAGTACGTTCATTCCCATGGATGAGATTTTGATTGCTACTTTCTAACCAGAGAATCATGCTTCATATTATTTTGTTCTCAAACTAATATCTCAGATTTCTGTTTTATTCATACCCTTAGAACTCTCTATTTCTGGCACATAATAAATCTTTTGTAACTATTAGGTACTTTTACCATTGTTAGATTGCAATTAGTCTATATTAATGAATGTCCGCATATGGGAACTATTGTAAGGATTAGTTTTAAACTATACTAGGAAGAGCTTTTTCCCTGGAGGAGATGCTATTTCATGGGCATCTGAGGCACACAACTTGTGTAGCATCACAGGCTCCTACAGTTAGCAGAACTCTGCTCTTGGCTTAATGTTTTACTGTTGCTGTCTTGAAATTGTAAATATTTTTAAATCAAATGTTCTTGCATTTTTTACTTTTTCATCGACCCTGCATGTCATTAGCTACTTCTTGTGTTTTTATGAATAATGTACTTCCTAAACCTGATTATTTTTCCATTCTGTTTTGGTCACCTTGAAATTGAGAGTGAAAATTGCAGCTGACTTTAACAATGATTAAGGAATATAGACACCCTATAACTAGAAACAAACTTTCATCTGATACCATTTTCTTTCTTTTTTTTTTTCTTTTTTAACCAAGAACATGTATTGGTACAGTGTACATATAATGATCACATTCATCATGTTTGTTTTGTACCTGTACATGGTGCCTCTTGGTTCTCCCCTCTCTTCCCCACCCCTCCCATCTCTTCCTTCCATCCCTATTTACAGCAGGTTTATTCACATTTCTCCATGATTTCCCTTTCCCTTTTCTTTCTGTTTTTTCCCATCCTGCTTTTCCCCCTTCCCTCTTTCTAGTACCCCTCTCCTTTGTATATTATCTTCCTTTTATATAATATCTATTACACCTCTTTGTCCTTATTTACAGTTATGGTTTCTCATATCAGAGAAACAATTCAATGTGTACTCATGAGTGTCTGATTTATTTCACTTAATAGTATATTCTCAAGGAACATTCATTTACATACAAATGACTCTAGTTTATCCTTCTTTATGGCGGTGTAGTACTCCATTGTATAGAAAAGCCACATCTTCTTTAGCCATTCATTGGTTGTTGGGCATTTAGGCTGCTTCCAAGACTTAGCTATTGCAAATTGTGCTGCTATAAACATGGTTGTGCATATATCTCTGTGGTATGACGCTTTTAGTTCTTTTCTGTGTGTATTTTCCTTAGTCTTCATTTTTTAAACTGAATTTTAATTTCAATGCCTGCCACTGATAATTACAATTAGAGTAAGTCGGATACAAGAATGAAGACACTTAGGAATTTAACGTTGATGAATAACAGTGAAACTGATACCTTATTTGCTCTGGTGACCTTTAAATGTTCCTAAAGAGCTGAACTCAATAGACAGCACTCAATTGCCTATTTAATTATGTTGATTTGTGTGAAAGGACAACAGCACTTCTCAATGATGTCTAGAATAGAGTAAGAAGTTTATGCTGAATATGAGCTGGTGGTACATACTTTCATTTCTGTTCTCTTTTGTATTTTTTGCAATCTATAAGAAGATAGAAAACTTAGGGGCTGGGGATTTAGCTCAGCGGTAGAGTGCTTGCCTAGCAAGCACGAGGCCCTGAGTTCGATCCCCAACACCCCCCAAAGAAAAGAATATAGAAAATTTAAAATTCTATTTCTCAGACCCTGTAATGGCTACATTTCATGAAAACTGGTCTGTTAATAAAGGCACTTACGTGATATTTGCAATGAAACGCGGAGTGGGTCCTATGTCTGCAGGGACACACGGAGAAATGTGCAAGTTTCCTGTGCTGGACTCTACCTGACATGGTCTAGTCAGTTACGACAGATGTCTAGTCAGTTACGACAGATGTCAGCCAGCTGTTTTATCTCTGGGCTGGTTGTGGTAGCACGACCCTCAGACTGTTCTGGTGGTCTCGAGACTCTCCTTTAACTCGTTAAGTGGATTTGTAAGCGCCTGTTTAATTTGGTCGAATGATTTCCTTCTTAAACTTCCAAAGTGTTTTTGTTTCTTTCTGAACTGTCAATAAATCAGTCATACAGGAAGAAATTTAAGAACTGTTTTATTAAGAAAAAATGATGACGCCTTAAGGGATTGGGGCACAAGGAGACTCCGCAGACCATCCTGCGGCGCATCTCGACATGAAAGCTGAGAAGAGCAACAAGTTCCTGCCCGGTGTCAGCAGCGATCTAACAGCTCGGTACCCGTCAGAGACCATCTAGATGCCCGTCAGCTGTGTCTCCTCATCCTGTGCATACACGGACACTACATGACTTCAACTTCACGTTCTGTGCATCTATGCAACTTTAATACAGATAAAATATTTGCATAAAATTTATCATATACGCGTCAGTTGGGCCTATTACTAAAACATGTGTCAAATGTTACACTGGATATATATGCATGTGTATATACAGATAGTTGTGTATATGTGCGTTCATATATATATTATTCATATATATAATTTTTTAAAGTATCCCAGATAATTAAATTTTATTTTAAGCTGGAACTTTATTTTTATTTTGAATTTATGATTCGAAGCAACAAACTTGCAATGCCAAGCCTTTAATCTTTTCCCAAATTGTATTTTTTGTGATCCAAAAAATATCTTAGTATAAATATTGTCAATTTCAGCAAGATAAAAAAAGATTATGATATGCATAGTCTATGCCAATTACAAAAGATGCCTAAGGAAAATAAACCTGTCATGGATTCGCTCTGGAGCCCAACATATTCTCAGCAACTGTAGCTACCCCTGACTCCCAATGGCCAATATGAGTAGAAACGTGGCAGGGGAAAACCCTGGCATGAAATGTGTTGACTCATCTATCTATCTGTCACGGGTTCTATTTGCTGTTCTCTTTCACAAGACTTTCCTATTTCATTTCTTGAACAGCTGTATGAAGAGCTACAGTTTCCAGAAAGTCTTTTTACTGAGTATTATCCTCTTACTGTAAGCCCTCAATTGTCGGTTGAGGATAATCACCTTCAAAGTCCCATTCTGTGCCTTTAAAATTCTAAATATCTTAGAACATACTTTCACTTTTATGCTCTAAATAGATGATAACAGACTCCCCAAATCCTAAACTTGTTTCTATGAAGAAAACATCAAAGAAAACTGAGCAGGCGCTTGTGGTTCATACCGAGATCAGAAACAGACATTTTTCTAGAAATGCTTGTCATTTCAGTACAGGCAACTGGGACATTGTGTCTTCATTTCTTACAAACAATGTGGGTGCAGATGTTGAAAGGAAAGTGCAATCTGGCTTCACATACTTCTCATAATAATTTTAGGTGAATGGTGAGGAAAATTCTACAGCATATCACAGCAAAAATTCACCTGAGATCAAGCCTAAGTGTAACCATTCTGCTATCCAACATTTCTTATTCATAACTGTTATTGCCAGAAAAACATCGACAAAACTTCCCCTTCGTTTAGCAGTAATATAGTAGATAATGTATCCTATGCATGAGATATAAATTTTTAAAATTATAATTCTTTAGATAAGAACAATATTAATATAAGAGGATATAAAGATAGAAATTTTTTTAAAAGTCCATACTTTAAAAAGTTGTCCAATATAAATATTTAAAAAATTTTTGTTGACATTCTAGACTCATTCTGCATGAACATATCAGATACATTTTTATTGATAGATATAACATCACTTCCAATATTTTCTGGAACATTAAATATTTTTCACTGTGGTCATGCTATTTAATCTCTCCGAGCCCAGTTTTCTTCCTCATCTACAAAATGAGATTATATTAATATCCATCATGTGATTGCTGTGAAAATGAACTGTTTACATAGTTTTTATTTTATGAAAAAATAAAACAAAATTTCACAACAAAATAGGAGAATAACAATGTTAATGTATTCTGTATCATTATTTTTAAAGTAGTTACTCAAGACTACAATACATAAACCAAAAGATTCTTGCAAAAAAGAGATAGATAAGAGCAGAAAACTTTCTTTCCAACAAACTAAGATAAACCACTAATATAAATGAAACTAATTGTCATAAGTATTAAAATACATTTGAAACAGAGGAATATGTAATTTTTGGAAGTACTTGAGCTTCTCCCTGATTTCTGTTCATTTCTCTGACACACACACACACACACACACACACACACACAAAGAGACAGTGCTTCTCATATTAGAGAAATCACGTTGAGCTTGAGTGTCTGACTTACTGCATTTAATATTACATTCTCAAATTTACCAATACTTGAAGTTTACCTCACTTTACTGCAGCATTGTACTCCATTGTGCATAAATATCAGACTTTCCTTATCCATTCATCTGTTGTTGGACATATACACTGTTTTCAAGACCTAGCTATTATAAATTGTGCTGCTATAAACATGAGTATGCATACATCTATGTAGTATGATAATTTTAACATGCATATTTGGAAAATGGCTGGTATATGCAATATCTTCAATTTGTTCACCACATGTGGGTGTGTGTATTCATCGCTTATAATCTTTACACACACATTATAGATACGTGTGTGTATCTATTTAAACACATATAAATAATACTTGTCTCATAATGAGTCTTTCATGAATAATAAGTTCTAGTATAAAGCAACTTTTAATAATGCACCCATCAAATAGGATAGAGCTGATATTCAAAATGAAAATATGTATATACCAACACAGGTGTCACTCAGCACAGCAGTGTAAAGTGATTCAGAAGAGAAACTTTGTCTTCTGCAGTTGGTCACCACTTACAAATGATAAGATCACAGGAAATTACAGTCAGTGATTATTTTTGCTTCAATAAATACAAACTACAAAAAATTTAAAAGCGAAAGCAGAACAGCATTTTCTCAGATCATTTTGGTGACTTCTGCCTGACTGACTGGGAGGTAGATGGCCGAAATTCACAGTGGGATCTTTAACTAAATTTAGAGTCTGCTTAATATCTCTGACTGGCCCTGAGTAACTTTTGGCCATGATAAAAAGGTTTTCCTTGTATATTGAAAGATTTCACTGGGATTCTTCAGCTACTCATTTCCAAATCGATCAGGGAATCTGAAATCATCAAACTGAAAAACTGCTGCTCTAGCTTTCTATGTTTTTTCCCCCAGTCTTCACTCACTGAAGCAAAGAATAATCATTGACTTCAGCTTCATATTAAATGCCATACCAACCAAAGTAATGTATATATTCACTAGAATGCCTATGAAAATTCCTATATTGTTTGTTTAAAAAAAGGAAAAATTCTAAAACTTATATGTAACCGCAATAGACTCTAAATAAACAAAGCAATATTGTGAAAGAAGAACTAAACTGAAGGCATCACACTGATTTCAAAATATATTGTGAAGCTTCCATAATTAAAGCAGTATGATACTGGCATAAAAACAAAGTTAGAATAACGAAACAAAACAGAGAGCCTAGACATAAGCCCACGTATGTGCTTGCTCTTTAATAAAAGTGCCAGAAATAATGGGGGAGGGATAGTGTCTTTAACACACAGTGTTCAGAAAACCGAATGCGCCTATGAAGAATGAAATCACACCCTGACTTTACTCCAGGCGATAAGATCAACTCCGTCTGGATTAAAGACTTACATGTAAAGCTGGAAAATATGACTCTGAGAAGAAAATACAGGCAAAAAGCCTCATAATGTTGGACTTCATAATTATTTATTATATGTGACACCAAAACCACAGGAAAAAAGTAAAAACAGACAAGTGGGACTACATCAGGCTAAAAGGCTTCCACACAGTCAAGGAAACAATCATCAGCCTGAAAAATTCAACTACTGATTGGGAGGAAATATTTGCAAACCACATATCGCATAAGGAGTTAGTCTCACAATATGTAAGGAACTTCTACAAGTCAACAGCCCAAAATTAAAATATTAAAAATAACTTGATTAAACTATGGACCAAGTATGACCTTCTGCAAAGAAAATATAAAAATGGAAAATGAGTGTATGAAAAGATGTTTGTCATCA
This sequence comes from Hystrix cristata, assembly GCA_004026905.1. Classification (NCBI taxonomy): domain Eukaryota; kingdom Metazoa; phylum Chordata; class Mammalia; order Rodentia; family Hystricidae; genus Hystrix; species Hystrix cristata. The sequence continues at coordinate 37,412 of PVJO010002148.1, read as the reverse complement.
CGAATCTTCAAGGGAACAGTCATATCTGCTGCTGGGGGCAGGAAGAGAGAGAGAGACTGAGAGAAACTGTCGAGATGAATTAGAACCCTTGTGCATTGCTGGTACGAATGGAAAATGGTGCAGCTGTACAGAGTTTCTCGAGAATGCTAAAAATAGAACTACTCTGTGATCTCACAATTCTACTTCTGAGTACAAATCCAAAATAAGTGAAATCACAATTTTAGAGAAATATCGGCACTCTCATATGTTCATTGCACCTTATTCACAAAAACCAACATATAGAAACAGTCTGAGTTTCAATGAATAGATTAATGGGTAAGGAAAATATGGTGTATATATCCAGTGGGATTTTATGTTAAAAAATGAAGAAATACTGTGAAAACATGGATCAATCTGGAGTTCATAATACTAAGGTAAATAAGCCAGTTATAGAACGTCAAATACCTCACGGTTCCTCCTGTGTGAGGTATCTAAAACTTTAAAACTCATAGAAACATTGTAGAATAGTGGTTGCCAGGAGCCAAGGAGAGAAAAACACTGTTCGATGGGTATGAATTTTCAGGTACGTAAGATGAGTAAGATCCAAAGACCTAATTCTGTCCTATAGCTAAAAATATAGTACCTTGTACTTAAAAATTTGTTTACACCAGCTCTCATGTTAAATGTTCTTAACATAATAAAAACAAACCAGACTATTTTCTTTTACAGATTTACAGTTTGTTATTTGGTATTACCTTAAAATGTTTCATTAAAACCCCTTCTTTTGGGGATAGGAGTGTAGCTCAGTGGTAGAGTACTTGTCCAGCATGTGCGAGGCCAGAGGCTTCATCTCCTTCACCACATGAGTAAATAAGTGAATGAATAAGTAAATACCATCCTTTTGTGTCAATGAACTCCTTAAAGCACATACAAGCCTGCTAAATAGCATCCACTGATCAGTCCAGATAAGATCATTAGTGAGATATTTTTGTGGGTTACAGTGTGAAAATATTAATAAATTATACAATTTCTTTTTTTAATTGAAGAAATTATTTTATCATATTTAAAAATTTTATTTTACTGATACATTTTAGATATACATAATGATAACATTCATAATAGGCAATTTGTACCTGTCCATGATATATCTAGCGACTTTCCCATTTGGATGTACAAAACACAGCTGCGCTTAAAAGCAAGTGATTAAAAGGCAAATCTCCATTTTAAGTTAAACTTTTAATAAGAGGTAAAAGGGGGTTATTATGACTGAAGAATAGAGTTTTTTAACCTTATTGTGAAAACTTAGAAAATGCACAAATTTCTTTCTAACAAATCAGCTACTGTTGGTAACAAAAACATAGTAAGTATAGTAAGTAAGTATAGTTCATTGCATATATTGACTTACGTATCTTTGTAGTCATAAAGCAAAGTTAGCTAAGCAGCTTGTGCAAGACTAATAAATACTTAATATTGTCCAATGGTATTTCCTTTAAATCACAGTTAACACATTAGGTTTAAGTCAGTCACAGAATTTTTAAAAGGCAGTTACTACCCATACAAAATACTAATTTGAATTGGAGATCATTAGAGGACAAACAAGGGAATTAAAACTACCACACGTGTATTTGTTCCTGGACACATCCGTACTTTATAGCTTCTACTCAGTATCGCATGGGGCTAAAACACACTTTCCATTTATGAATTAAACAAGAGACCTGACACAGTCATTACACACATTTCTGCCTGGAAGTTTGCTGTTTTCATGTTTTCCATTTCCTCTGACATTTTCCTGTCCATAAGAATTATAAATGGTGAACAATATGCTTATTTGTACTTGTTGCACCGTTTGAAGTTTTTAGTTTTCGGTAAAACTCAATTTAGGCACAACATATTTATCACAGTTAAGAAATGTACTTAATGAGAAAGAAAGTATAATTATAGAATATAAAAAGTTTTTAAAATTTCAATGATACAAATATTAAGCAGAGAATAGTATATAAAATAGTATTTTACCAAATAAAAAGTCCCACGTATTTAAAAGTGTTTCGATATTTGTTAGTTTATTGTTGTTATGATTAAATACCTAATGTGAGAAACCTCAAGGAGGAAAAGTTTATTTTTTCTCAGAGTTTCAGAGATTTCAGCCCATGAAAGGCTGGCTCCATTGTTTTGAAGTGGGGGGGTTTGGGGGGGAGGGAAAGGCAGAAGGATCATGGCTGAAGAGTGTTGGAGTCCGGGAAGCAGAGAGCAAAAGAATGAGAGAGGAAGGGGTAGGACCAGACATAAGGGCAGGGCTGGAGGAAAAGTGGCGGAGCCAGAGATAACCCCCAAGTTTATGCCCCCTGATTCACTCTTTTTAACTAGGCTGCAATTCCTATTTCCATCGTCTTCCACTAATACCTTCAAATTATGATCTCCTCTGTGGATTAATCCATCAACGAAGTCCTCATGATCCGATTACTTCCCTAAGCCCCACCCATGAGTATCAGTTTGTTGGGAATTCACCCCACAACAAAAGTCTTTGGAGGACTATTCATATTTAAACTGTAACAAGTTTAAGATAAATTAGTAAAAGTTCAAAAATAATATTTCTAAAATCTAAAATACTAAAGTAAAAAAAATAAATAGTAAAAGATCAAACCAATTTGAAAATAAGAAAACCACTATATACAGAAGTTGAAGTTATTTTAATTACATTTTCAATGCAGTTGTTAGCAGGATGTTGGACTGATACTAGTTTGGGAAATAGACGTGAAGAAGACTATTAACCTATTCTTATCACACTTTTCCTTCTACTATAAATAATAATGCAATGTAACTAAACTAAAAGTATCATTACCAGATCTGGAAAATAAACTAACAAATTAAATCTTCATATCTACTTAACAAAAGTTATATTTTATATAATACAGAAGTTTTGTTAATATATTTATATAATATATTTATATAATTAATTATATTTTATATAAACATGGGAGTTTTGTTAATAGACAATGTTGAAATTATTGGGATGTAGAAAGGGGAAGGTGGGAAGAAAGGTCAAGAGCAATGTGCGCTACATGCAATGATTCATGTAAAACGTTTCTTTTACAAGTATAAGACTTCTCTGAAAGAACCCATAAATTTGCACAAATACAATTCTCTGCAGACAAAACTGGTTAGTGATTGACTCCTAGGTTGGCTGTGGGAGAAAGACAAAAGAATTTTGATTTTTTTTCTTTATATCTTCTTATAGTCTAATTTTCCCATCAGGGCAAGTGTGGTGGGCGGATATGGTCATTTGGAGCAGGAACACCCAGCTGAACTGAGTTGGTGTAGTTCTGGATTTGGGGGATCCACCGCAGGATTATTGCCTACACAGCATGAAGGAGAACGGGAGCGGGAAGAGAGGAGAGGGCTGTTTCCCAGGAGAAGCTCTGTGGTGACTGGTTTCCCTGAAGTGAACTCAGCTGTTCTCATTGCAGGAAGCGCTCAGGGCCTTGCTGTCAGAGGGGAAGCCTGCTGTTTGCTTCTGGGGAGCTCTGGTCTTCATCTCCACTGGGAGCATCGGATGCTGGCTCTAGTGTAGACTCTTCGACCTTTTAGGCCAGACATGGACGTACATGAGCCATTACTGTGCTCTTCTAGTCCCTGGTTGGATCTTTTGGGTCTCCAGTGTGTAGGTAGATGTTCTGCACTCTTCCTGCATTTGACTTGTGTGTGTAAATGTTGTAATTTATAAATGTCCTGTATTAAATCTGCTTCTGTGCAAACTGTTGACTCTAGAAAAGTAACTAATACAGCAAGTATTACCTTTTCATAAAAGAAGTAATCTTTTAAAAATCACTTAAATAACTTGTGTTTACTTTTCTGTCTATTGTGTCTCACACATGCTAGATCAGCACTCTGCCACTTAGCTACTTCCCCATCCCTTCTTACTTTGCTTTGAGAGGGGGTCTCAATGAGTTGCCCAGGCTGGCCTCAAACTTCTAATCCCCTTGCCTCACCTCATCCTCCAGCAGTGGGATTAGGGGTGTGTCACCACCGTGGACCAATCCTGAACTCCCAATAGGTTATTGTCAAAAGACTTCAGTTAATCGTTGTGGGACCCATAACAAGGAATGATCTATGAGTTTATTTCTGAATTTTCAGTTATATCCATATATCTATCTCACTTATTTAATGTAGCTTTGTAGTAAATTTGGAATCAGGAATCATTCAACTTTTTTTCTCTTTCAAGGTTATTTTAGCTATTTTGGCTTCCTTATATTCCTTATGAAGCGTAGCAGTATGATGTCAGTTTTGAAAACAGAAATGTAAGTTTTGGTAGGGAATGCACTGACTCTTAAAATATTATGGGAATTGGGATTTTTTTCCCCCAACTGTACTAATGTTCTCATGAGGTGAGAACATGAGGTGTATTACCATTAGTTTCTTTCATTATATGTTTTATTTTTGTTTTCAGTGCACAAGACTTGCCTTCTCTTGTTAAATTAATTCCTGAATCTTTTTCATTTCACATGTTCTCGTAAATAGAACTATTAATGTACTTTATGTTAATGTTTCGTGGTTCATTGAAAGTGTATAGGTGCAATTGATTTTGATACATTCATCTTGTATCTTATAACTTAAGAAATTCAATTTTTAGTTATAAGAAGTTTTTATGTGGCTCTATGAAGATTTTCTGAGTCCAAGATCATGTCATCTCCTAATAGAGATAGTTTTGTTTCTTTCTTTCCAATTAGGATGACTTTATTTCTTTTTCTTGCCAAATTGTCCTGGCTAGAACCTTTAGTATAGTGAAATTGTGAGAAGGGCCATCTGGTGTTTTCTTCTGTTTTGTTTTGTTTTTCTTGAATTTAGAGGTAAAGGATTCAGTATTTCATTAGTATGTGAAATGTTGGCTTTGGGATTTTTAATATGTCCTCTATCAAGCTGGATGAGATTTCCTCTCTCCTTAATTTATCCAGCCTATTATCATAAAAGAACATTGGCTTTTGTCTTTTGTGGGGGGTGTCTATTCAAATATGCTTGCATTTATTTTTGCCATGTGTTCTATTCAGATGGTATATTGTTTTATTTTTGAATGTTAAACCTAGTGTGTCTTTCTATAATAAGTCCACTTAGCCATAGTAAATATCAATCCTTCTTTATATAGTGCTGAATTTTGTTTGCTAACTTTTGTCAAAGGGTTTTGTGTCTGGTGTCTATATTCATTAGTTATTTTGGTGTAATCATTTCTTACAAAATGGTTTTCAACCTTCAGGTAATTCTGGTCTCATAGAAAGAGTTGGGGATTCCGTGCTCTATTTTTTAATTTTATTGTTGAACATTTTGTCAAAGATTTATATTACTATCTCATAAATGTTTGATGGAACTCACCAATGATGACATCTGGGCTTGAGGTAATCTTTGTGGAAATAATTCCATTGCTAATTCAATTTCTTTAATTGTTTTGGGTTTATTTAGTTTTTCGGATTTTCTTGAGTCATTTGAATTACATTGTCTCTTCATGGCAGTCTATTTCATCTAAGTTATGAAATTTATTGGCACACGGTTGTCATGATAGTCCTTTTTTTCAGTGCTGGTAAATGTAATAGTGATGTTCCTTTTTTCTTTCCTGATTGTAGTAATTTGAGTATATCTTGTTCTTTTTTTTTTCTTCTGCTCTTTCTAGCTAAAATTTTATACCCTCTGTTCAACATTCAAAAATTTTATTTCATTTCATTGGTTTTCTCTTGTTTTTCTCGTTTCTGCTCTTCTTTCTACCTAAATTTTTGTCACTTTTGCTCAGCATTCAAAAACTGCATTTTATTTCATTGGCTTTCTCTGTTGCTTTTCTGTTATCTCATTTATGTCTATTTTAATCTTCATTATTTTCTCCTTCCTGTTTATATTGGAGCTTATTTTTACTAGAGCTTTTCTTTTTGGAGTTTCATAAAAGAGAGAGAAATATTATTGATTTAGGGTCTTTTATATTTTAGTATAGACATTTGCAGCTATTAATTTCTCACCAAGCACTATTTTAACTCTAGCCCATAAATTTTGTTATGCTGTGTTTTCATTTCCATTCACAGTATTTTCCCATTTGTCTTCGATTTTTTTCTTTGATTCATTGGTTAGAATTCTGTTAATTTTCACATATTTAGAATTTTCCAACCTTCTGTTATTGATTACTAATTCCATTCTACAAGGACAAAATAAAATACCTTGTATGATTTCAATCTTTTAAAGAGTCTTTGTTTATGACTTAATATGTAGTCTACCATTGAGATTCATTCAGTTTTGAGAACAATGTGTATTCTACTTTTTAGGTGTCAATAGATCCACAGTTGTTTTTAACTTGAGTTAGTTTTTAATCTTGATTCTTGTTAATCTCTGCTTTATTGTCCTATCAAGATTGAAAGTAGGGTACTACTGAAGTTTCCAACACTTACTCTTGAATTCTCTCTCTATATATATAATTCTTTCCAGTTTTGCTTTCTGTATTTTTAGATCTCTGCTTCTCTTTCAGCAGCCATTTATACTGTACTTGTTGTGTCTTCTTGATGGATTGATCCTGTTAGCATTCTTTGTCTTTGGTAACAAATTTATCTTAAAACTTATTTGTCACATTAGTGTAGTTAGTCTACCTCTCTCATGGTACTTTCTTTTTTTTTTTTTTTTGTGGTGCCGGGGATCGAACTCAGGCCCTTGTGCTTGCAAGGCAAGCACTCTAATCACTGAGCTAAATCCCCAGCCCCTCATGGTACTTTCTGACATGTATACTTCTTTCCATTTAATTTCAATCCATTTGTGTCTTTGGATATAAAATATACCTCTTTTAGACAGCATATAGTGGAATCATATTTTATGCATTATTAAAATCTCTAAATTTAACTTCTAGAATATTTTTGTTAAATATAAATTTAATCATGCCATTTTTCATTTAAATTAACCAGAATAAATTCAACAGGATAAAATCAAAACAATATAGAATAGCACATAAACTCATTAATGTATCTCATGCATTTTCTTTTACTGTATCTTTTTACATTTTATTCTTTAATTTGATAAAATAGATATAAGACAAACTGGAAATTTTAATCATTTGTAAGTGTGTGATTTAGTGTCATTGATTTTATTTGCAAGGTTTAGAAATGATCACCAATATCCATTTCCAAAATCTTTTATTACCCTCAATAGAAACTGAAATTGCTTAAGCAAGCCCTCTTCATCCTTCCTCCCCCCCTTGTATAGTAATCTCCAGTGTATTTTCTGTCTCTAAAATTTCTCTCTTCTAGGTAGTTCAAATAAGTGAAATCATGCAATATTTATCTTTCTTTGTCTGGGTTACCTTAACATGTTTTCAAGGTTACGCATCATAGTGTTCGTTAAATCTTTGTTCTTTTTGTTGCAGAATATTTCCCTACATGAATAAAATACATTTTCTTTATCCATTCCATGTGGGTGAGCACTTTAGTTGCTTCCACCATTTGGTTACTCTGACTTATGAAAATTGGCATTCAAGTATCTGTTCGAGGTCCTGCTTTCATTTTTTTCTTTTTTGAGTCTATATCTGAGAAGAAGTGTTGTTGATTCATATGGGATTTCATTTAATTTTTTGAAGAAATGTGAAACTTTTATGTAGAACCACCTCTATTTTACATTTCCATCAGCTGTACCTGAGGAATCACATTTCTCAAAATTGCCACTAACAATTATGTCTTTTGTTCCAATTATAGCCATCCTAGTAGAAATGAAGTGCTATATTGTTGCAGTTTATATTTGCATTTTCTTAATGACTAATGATAACCTTTTTCCTGTGCTTTTTCGTAATTTGTAATTTTCTATGGCGAATGGCTACACAAGTCTTGTGTCAGTATTATATATTTTTAAAATTATTGTTTTAAGTTGTAGGCATTCTTTGTATATTTTGATTATTAAACCATGACCGTGCATGCAGTTTGCATATATTGTATCCCATTCTATAGTTTTTTTTTTTTCATTTTCTTGACAGTATCATTTGATGGATAAAATGTTTTAATTTTGGTGATTCTGTCACTGTTTTTGTTGTTATTGATGCTCACGCTTTTGGTGTCATGCTGCACAGTCCAATGTCAAATTCAAGATCAGGAATATTTATCCCTATATTTTCACTAAGAGTTTCATGAGTTTTGCTTTTGCATTTAGTACACTGATACATCTGAGTTAATTTCTTAAATGGTGTAAAGCAAGTGTCCATATTCATTCTTTGGCCTGTGGAAATCCAGTTGTTCCTGCTCCATTGTGGAAGAGACTATTCTGTCTCCTGTTGAATACTTTAATGTCTTTGTTGACTATCAGTTGTTCATAGACATATGAGTCTATTTCTGAACTCCTACCTTTATTAGACTGTTCTATGTTTCTATCCATGTGCCAGTATGACACATTTTGATTTGTTAGCTCTGTGTTAACTTAGAAGTGTCAGCCCTCTGATTATATTCTTTTTGAATATTGTCTTGGCTATTTGGTAACACTTGCAATTGCATAGGAATTTGAAAGCTAACATTTCAATTTCTGCAAAGTAGTTAGAATTTTAGTAGAAGTTACACTGAGCCTGCAGATTACCTTGAATAGTACTGGCATAAGAAATTTTTTAAAGTCCTATCTTTGCATTTAAGTCTACTTTAACTTCTTTTAGTAATCTTTTACCTCCTTGGATAAGTTTGTTTCTAAGTATTTTATTCTTTTAGATAATTTTGTAGATGTGATTATCTGAATTGTCGTTTATCATCTATATTCATAAAGGACATTGGTCTGTCATTTTTTTGTTCTTTGGATGTCTTTTGGGCTTTGGAATAAAGTTAATGTTGGTCTTTTATAATGACTTTGGAAATACAAATTTTGCTTTCATTTTCTGGAAGGCTTTCAGAAAGATTTGTGCAAACTTTTCTTTAAACGTTTGATGAAATTCATGACTGAAGACATCCGATCCTGGTTTTCTTTACTGAAGAGTTTTGATTACTGGTTAAATATATTTTCTTGTTATTGGTCGGTTAAGATTTTTTTATTACTTTTTGAAAATATTAGGTGATTTATATATTACTAGCAATTTGCCCATTTCACCTGGATTATCTAGTTTTGGGAAGCATAATTATTCAGTCTTCTTTTATAATAGTCCCTGTATTAGAGACGAGTTTATTTAAGAGAAAAATTTTCCTCTTTCTACTAATGTGAAGAAGAAATCATTCTGATTGTTAATTTTATTTGCTTTCTCTCTCAATCTTCCCTCAACATTTTTCATTTCTAGGGGTAGGTAAGTGTCATATACAATATAAAATTTCATTATCTGATTTTTGAAAATTGTTGCCAAAATTCTAGCTAGATTTTAATATTTGAAAACTTTATTCTGAGTGAAGAAATTCAATTAATCTTTATTTTTAATACTAGTATAATTTTATTCATAAGTAATAACTTATCCTTATTTCTTAGTGGCCTAAAGTGAAATCTGGAATGAAAATTTTTTTATGTTATCCACTATTTAGGGATCCAGGAAAATACAGATGATCTGGGACAAATCTATTTTATAAAGTTACCATTTGATTATGTATTATAAGTCCCCTCTCCCACAGACACACACACACTTAATCAGAGTTGATGTCTTGCCACAATAACAATTGTTTTTGAAGGTCTTTAATTAATCTCAATTTAGAAAATTTTATCACTATGAACACAGGTGATTTATTTTTAGAAAAACATGGGAATTTTAATGATATTTAAACAGTTACAAATTTAAGAATTGGTAAGATCATTCTTGATATATATTTGAAATAGTGGTAAGTAATATAGCTAAGTATATATATCCATTTATTTCCCACCAGAAAGGGCAAAAAGGGAAAATTTCTCCTAGAATTCTGTGATAAGAATTATTAGAAATTCTGATATAATTCAAATTCCCAGCTGTAGAATTTTTCAAATGCTTAATTCTGCCACCTATACTACCACATCCCTAAACTGCTCAAGCCCAAGGTTACCAGTAAGTTTCCCACTAAGGGACAATCATTGAACCGGATGATGACTCAGACTTTCTTTCAATCTTAAATTTCTATTATTTAAAATAAGTCTGGGTATCTAGAGTTGTGAGATCAAATTGTGTTTCTTTGTCACTGGAAATCCCCACTTCAGATCCTAAGAACAAGCCATTCAAAAGCTTTCACTGAGGCAGAACACTTAATACAAAAGCATGACTTCATCTTGGCATGATTCGTCTTCAAATCAGGTCAGTGATTTAGATGTGAATGAGTGGATTGTTCATGGGCACCGGATCAAATTAGACTTCCATTTATTTTAAGAAATTCATTATACCAATTATGATAACCACAAAGGGATGTCTTCTGACTGTGGAGTGCAAATTATAAGAACAGTAATATCCATTGTTTAGTGTTGGATGAAAATTTCTGTGCAGCTTGCTCATTAAACTCTGCTTCCTTTTACCAAAATATTTTATGTAATATGGATTGCAGGTAAAAGATATTGAGCAAAAACATAATTACTGAGCATGTAACATTTATAACAGGCTGATAAAGTCAAATAGTCTGCAAAATGGAGTCAGGTGAAAATGTATAAAGGAAACTGAAAGTACTAAATTTATTTTTATGTTCTCACTTGTAGGCATGAATTAATTAGGTTTCAAATATGTGGAAACAGGAACTAAAATTATGATATGATTGGCACTTTTATACCTATGCTTTACAAATTCAGATGGAAATACCGAATACCATCATTTTGGAGAAGAGATGTGATACTTGTGTTTGATTCTATTGATTTTTTACTTTGGCCAACACTCTTAAGACTTTTGCAACCATTTTACTCATTGGTAAAATATGTAAAGTATATGCAAATATATGAAGATTGAAAAGTATTAATATTCATAGTCCATTTTAAAATAATACTTTGGAAATATCACGACAAAGATACAGTATTCATGAAAATGAACCCCATTTACTGTAGTTCATCATTTCCTATTGACTTCACTCTTCCTCCGAGGACAGTAGACAGAATTAAAGTGTTTCTACAAGGATATTGGCACCGACTTTCTTGGAATTTATATATTTTATTGAAGATGAAATCATCCCCTTAGGAGAAAACTTAGTCATTTTGCCAGAATGAAAAGCCACCTACTGACAGGTTTGCAGACCTCATGAAAGTGTTTGGTGGTTGGAGTTTTTGTTTGTTTGTTTTTTAAGTTTGAATGAAGAATTTAAGTTTCTTCATGTCCATCGCATCCAAGTTACTAAGGCAACTACAGAAAGAAACTTCTGGGGAGCATTATTCTCCCATCACTATTATGTCAGATAATGGAGACATTGTGATACTTGTTATTAATCTATTTAATGAAGAGCCATTTAAAGAATGATACACATTTTTTTCTGTGATTTCAGCGAAGATGACTATGCAAACTGCTTGGGCAGAAAAAGTACACCATATATGCTTGATTCATCACTGTGTTTGTTAAAGAAAATATTTTCTCTCAAAGAAGAAAAGCCAAACACAATTACGGAGATTGTTCAGATTCGAAGCAATAACTATATAAGGCAAACTCACCAAGAGAGATCATCTTGGATTCTCACATGCGCAATTCCGGGAGTCAGTTCTTGTAGTTGTGAGTCTGTTCATGGTTAATCTTAACATCTAGATCAATTTTGACAGTATTATGGACATGGACTTAAGAATGAGATAAGCATAACCTCAAATCAGGAGTTCAGAAAGACCCACCTGCCATCAGCTTTCTGAAACGGAATATACTCATAATTTTATTGAAAATGATGATGACGATAGATAATGATCATGATAGAATTTGGGGGCTATAAATAAAGGAAAAATAAAAACAGTGACCATGTGTCATTCTTTTAGCACTGTAGATGACTGCTCGACTTCCTTTTCCTTAATGTGTTATTTATGAGTGAATCGATTGTGACCATCACTATTTTTCCAAACTCTTTACAGCTGACAATGAAACTGTGGTTTCCGTCTGTCACAGCCTTGGGAGAAAGTCTAAAAATGGAAGCTGTTTTTAAAATTTTAAAAAGAGCCTTGAGTGAGTAGCCAAAAAGTACCCAGAAAGCCCATTTGCATGCAGATTTCTCAATGGAATCATCAAGAATGTATTAAAAAGTAAGCTACATGCTACACTGTCATGGGTTTTTTAAAAGTATATAATTTAGGAACTGAATAATACCTTCAAATAAAGCAGAGCGAGTGTCTCTGATGTACCTTAGGACCTTGTCTGATTGCTTGTAGTAAAGTAAGGCAGAACTGGAAAGACCAGAGATCAAATTCACTACATCCCAATTGGACAGAAAACACAGTGGAGGCTGGAACTGTCTTTTAAGATCAAAGCATTACAGCTCAGAGTTAAAGAGTATGCTTCTGGATAAACACTCATAAAACTACAGCGCAATCAGAATGTAGAGTACTCTGAAAAGGAACTAGCCCATCTTGGTGATGCACACCTAGAAACTCAGCACTCTGGGAGGCTGAAGCAAGAGGGTTGCAAGTTTGAGCCCAGCCTAGGCAACTTAAGGATTTAGCAAGACCCTGTTTTAAAATAAACAAAAAAGCGCTGGGGGTGTAGCTCAGCACAAAGGCCCTGGGTTCAATACCCATTACAAAAAAAAAAAAAGAAAAAAGCTATTTATCAATTGAAAAAGGCCACAGAGCAAAACTACATTCACAAACGTCAATTGGTAGACTGAGCAATTGAGAAAGAAAATAAGCCATTCCTCTGTATAAGACTGGGGTGCTCAGCCATTTGCCAAAATAAAATTCTAAGCAGAAACCTGCGATCAAGGATAAATTTATGGAATCATATACTACCTTTTGTCTGTTGATGAGAGAGGATTGCATACTTTCTATAATTTAGACAATGAGTCTGCAATTTATTTTTCTAAATGGCATAGTAAATATTTCTGTCTTCATAAACCATACTGTCTCTTACACAGTAGACAGTTCGTACATGAATGGTCATGGCCAATAATACTTTATTTACACAAAACAAAGGGCCATTTTTGTCAGACTTTTGATCTAGATGCCAGAACAGAAAAATGACCCTTGAAATGACAAATTAGCTCGGTTGTAGTTAGGCTAACGGCAACAGTATAAGTCTATGCTGGATTTTGGATCCAGCTGGATGGAGTACTGGACGGCTCAGTTAGCACATTCCCTCTCTTCTGCTCTCGCTGCTCCCCGTGCCGGATCTGTCCAGCACTATTCGTCCTCACCAGTCTGCCTGTCACTGAGACATTGAAGCAAACTATAGCATCAGCCTTTGCCCAGGTGTTGACTTGCCCCGCATATTTTCTCCCTGAGATGGTCTCCCATAAATACTTGTTTAATTATCCCCATAAAAGCCAAAGGTGTGTCAGGAAATATATTTCACTCTAGAATGTTCAAGCGAGGAAAAATTAATCAATCCTCTACTTGTACGATTGTAGAAAGATTAAAGGAACAAGCAATTTAAGACAAAAGAAAAGGAAATAAACACAGCACTCAGAAAAAAAAAGCAAGGGCAAATGGTCGACAAATATATGAAAAAAGGTCCAATATCTCAGGGCATTAAGGAAATTCAAATTAAAACAATGCTGAGATTCTATCTTACATCAGAAAGAATGACAATCATCAAGAACTCAGAAAAGTAACATATGCCGGCATGGTTGTGATGATTAAAGGCCCCTCCTCCATTGTTGGTGGGAATGTAAATTAGTACAAACATTATGGAAATCAATATTGAGATTTCTCAAAGAAATAAAATTAGAAATTCTGTATGAGCCAGCTATTTGCCTTCTAGGTATCTTCCCCAAAGAGCTGAAGACTCCATACTACAGTACTACATATGTACCAATGTTTACAGCAGCACACTTTATAATAGCTAAATCCTGGAAGGAGCTGTATACCTATCAATAAATGATTAGATAAAGAAAATGTGGTATCTATACCTATTGAAATACTGCTAGGCAATGAAGGTAAATTCAAGACATTTGTGGGAAAATGGATGCACCTGTAAAATATGATCTTGAGTGAAATAAATCAGACACACAAGGTTGAATACCATGTAGTACCTCTCACTCGAGTGAGGCAAAGTAAAAAGAACACAATAGGGGATGGTTAGGAGGAGACACGGGGATAGATCTCTTGCAAATGTGGAGGGGTCCAGGAGACAGAGAGCAAGGGGAGAGGGTGAGGGGAAGGGAGAATACATAGAATAAAGATATGCCTTTTTCAGGAACCTAATAACCTTGGTGAATGTAAACATATGCCATACACATGAGCTAAGATTAATAACAAGAATGCAAATGGAGAAAGGGGATTGAGAGGAAGATGGAGGGAGGAGAAAAGGATTATAAAAAAAAAAAACAGACTTTATCATGTGCATGTACCCACACCCCAAAATGATTGAAAATTGCATATACTGCAAAAATACACTACTAAAAATTTAAAAAAATAAAAAGAGAGCCAGGCAAGAGTCACAATAGTACATGTATAGGTACAGAATAAATGTAATGAATGTGACCATTGTATGTAGAATGTACCAATACATGCTCTTGGTTTAAAATAAAAAAAATAAAAAAAATAGTACAGTGTAAATCTAGTGTGGAGCTGACGCTGGCGCTGGTTAAATCAATGTCCTTGATGTAAAAATATAACATAGATGTGCTGATGGGGTCAGTGAGAAGGAGTGTGTGTTGCTGCCACACATCGGTGCTCATCAGCCCACAAACACTGTGAAGTAGACTGAACAACAATGAAGAGGGTCATTTCTCAACATACATCAGCCAGCATCTTTCCCGGACCCACCCTCTGAGGGTGCAGTGGTTTTGGTCGCTGTTGGGAAGTGCAGCAAGCATGAGGTCCTTTTTATCAGGCATTCCACTTATCATTGTGCATGATAACCTTCTTGTCATCATCAGAGACCAAGGTCAGGGCCTCAACATGCCGCTTCACTTGCAGATCTCAGTCACTTGGTTTACCGGTTGATTATTTTGGACCCTACCCAAACACCAAAGAAGCTGGTTTGATGCAGGGCTTTGGTCTAAGTTTGCTGTCTTTGCTCTCAATGCCTGTGAGACTGTCACTACCTAAGAGGTCACCGGTACCCTGACACAGGACTCTGGTGTAAAATCTTAAGCAAAAAAGCACAGTCTTGAGTAGAAAACATGTGGCAATGGACCCCAAACCGTTGCACCATGTCACCCAAAATAATGTAGCTTGATAAAATGTTGCAATAACTTTTAAAATGTGAAGCTGAACACAAACCTGGAGATAATATATATGGAGTGAGCGTGCTGCCTTTTGAGATTCAAAATGTACTTTGATTCCATGATGATTTAACCAATAAATGAGCCATATGAGACTAAGAACATACGGGTAAAAACAGGGCATCTATAGTTCTATTTTTCTTGGGGACTCGTAAGTTTGTGTCCAGGAGCTGGCCAAGTACTAGTTGTGAAAATCAATGCGTCTTGGAACTGTGAAGGGTTTGAATAAGTGACACCTACTGAGTTCATGCTTTCCTGAACAGTTTCTAAAATATGGAGGGAAATTCAAGATGGTTACTAAACAACAAAATCAACCATAAAAACAGCTAGAAAATGTGAAGGTGTTTGCGTGTATGAAGTAGAATTGAGACATGAAGGTGGAGCACAGTAATCCTGACTTGGGTAGTAACTCTTAGGAACGGCAAGATCAGAAACCATTATGGTTTAGCTACATGTATCCAGTTGTATATTTCTCTAATAAACACACTCTAAGCTTTAGTTTTGAATATTGTTGATTGAGATTATCTTCTCTAAAATGCCTTTCTTACACATATATTTACATTAGTAAGTAGCTTCTCTCATCCAAATTATTTTTAACATATTGGTGATAGTCTAGATGTTTTCTAATCTCTTCCTTGATTCTAATTTAACTTATTGAGAATATATTATTGTTTAGAAGTTCAAAGTTGTACTTACATACTTCAGCATGTATGTCGAATTTTTTGTTTTGTGGTAGATTTACTGGCGATCTTGAGATTACTTGTAAATATTCTTCGCTGATCATGGAAATAATTTTATTGTTTATACTTAAGGTATACAACATGATGTTATGAGGTGCATATAGAGAGCAAAAAGGTTATTAGAGTGAGTTAAATTAGTATATCCATCATCTCATATTGATTCAAATGTTTTGTAGTTATTGATATTGCCAAGAGTAGTAAAAATCCAGTAATGTAGCATAAATCTCATGTGTAGTACTATTTACTACTTATCATTCTCGCATTGTACATCACATTTCTAAGGGTGTTCATCCTACAGATCTGTACTGTGTATCCTTTGACTTACACCTCCCTGTTTCTTCCATCACCCTTTGCCCCTGGTAACCACTGCTTTCTTCTGTGTTTGAATTAGTTTGTTGATTCCTCATGGAATAAGATAATATGGTATAATTTAATATTATTTAGGCCTGAAAAAGAATGAGCTCTTACTATTTGCTATAACACAGAAGACCCTTAAGAACATTAGGCTAAACAACAACAACAAAAAATACAGAAGGACGCAATTACTTGGACTCTTAATAGTATCAAAACAAAGATGCAAAAGCCATTTCAGACAATGTGCGCTTTTGTCTGTTGGCAGAAATGTCAATAGGAAAAAAAATGGCCTTCCAAGTCTTTCCTTTGGCCAAGAGCAATTTATAATTTGAGACTCTGCCACAATGACTACTTGCCAAAGCTCCAAGCATTTGCACCTGAAAAGATACTGGCCTCCTAGAAAGAAAAATGTCATGGACATGTAGCTGTGCACACTGAACTCTCTAGAACAGTGGGTCTTCACCAGCATATCCATTCCCTTTGCCAGCAAATCTTGTTTGGCCTTAGGTAATCGAATTTACCTTTGGCACACAGGGGGAAATGCTTTGATCTCTTAAAAGTGAAAAGATCCAGATCTGTAAGGAAGAAGAGCTCTAATTAGACCCTGACGAAAATATTCTACACATCTGTGCCTACCGGCTTTAAATGCAAAAGAAACAGAACATCTGAAAGTTGCTTTATGACATTTTCAAATGGTTTAATAATCACTAATAGTATTACAGTATTTTACGTGATTTTTTTGCCTTCTCTCAGACAAAATGATTTAAAAAAATGAGACTTTATAATTTTCACATTAATGTTCATGTGTGAAAAAATCAGACTTAAACTGTCCATGGACAATACAAAAGTATTTTATTCTTTTCAGGTACTACACTGTAAGTTAAAATTGATTTCTAAAGCCAGATATTTCCTGGAGACAGAAAAACTTTATCCTAATTTTAAGACAAAAGTACTAAAAATAGAGACACCTCATATATTTCTCCAAAAGATGAATTATATGCATATTGAAAAGAACAACTAGATTTTTTAATGAGATAAAATTGACAGCATGTTGGATAGTTTTGCATTTGTGTTAGTCCTTTTATTTTTATTACTCTTTCTATTCCTTTTCTTTCTCCCAGATATTCACCTGGAGTTTGAGCTAGTGAGTGTAATAAGAAATCTAACCTCGAGGCAAAAATATTCTCTGGGAAATTACATCAATTTTGGCATGCATTTATTTCTTATAAAGAATAATTGCCTAAAATGATTAAGTAAACCACCTTGAAGCACAGAAAAGTATTTCTCGGAATTTCAAATGTAGAATATTATTACTGAAAAACAAATGGAATCTCAGTTTAGCTCAGTGTACCGTATGTTAATTCCAAAAGTGTTTCTTTTTTGAAAGAAAAATAAGCAGTTAAAATATGCTATAGAAATTAAATATACAGTAACTGGTGATTTCATGAATTCAAATTTCATAAAGAGTAATCTCCTTCCCTTGCTGAAAGTCTTTATAACTAAATGATATACTTGTCTTCTGCAAGTATATTTTCTGGTTGCACTCATTCTCCTGAATAACACAGCAGTGGTACTTCTGAAACGTGAAGCCAAAAATTTCCAGTATGTTAGGACAAAGTCTACATGTGAACATCAATACAATTTAACATATATTTTCATTCACTTATATTTAAATATTGCTTCTCTTTGTGTCAGAAACTGGGACATTCCAAATGTATACCACCTTGCCTAATTTTGAATCAATGCTAATTACTTTAGACTGAGTTTGAGAGATATTTTATTTTCAAAATTGCAAACTACAACTTTCAAGATCACAACATCAATATTTTTATTGCCTAATTTATTCCCTTCCTTTCTCTCTCTTTCTGTCCCCGTCTTCTTTCTTGCTTTTTTTCTTCCTCCCTTCCCTTCTATTTTGCAAATTATAATCATAATAAAGCAGTAAACTTTGAAACCAGGTCTAAGAAACAAAATACAGGCAAGGAATGCGTATTTTGTGACAGTGTAGTTTGCTTTGGATTCATGGAAAGATTGATATGGATTAACGTCGCTATAAATCCCCATAAATTGCCAGTGAACATTGTCACCATGGGTAATTTTTGTTACAGAATTTCTTAATTCTCATGGAGTTTTCATATCTTTGGACAGATAGGCAGAGCAGGAAGTAACAAAGATTCTTTATTTGGCCAAATGTTAATCGGGCTTTTGAACCTTCCCACAGGGCCATTAGTGCACTTCTTTATAAAATGCAGCTTTAGCAAAGAACCTTCTAGTCAGTTTAGTCAGAACTTCCTGTCCTGGGTTTCTGTTCATCCTTGAAATCTGATCAGGTTCTTTATTCTTCACTAGCCTGCAGGTGATACGGGATCGCTGTGGTCTGATTTCAGCAAGACTCTTTTCAGGTCTGTTTGGGCAGAACCGCTTTGCCCCTTATGCTTTGTCTTTGTAATTATCTGTCCTCCGATTCCCACTTTGTTTCTTGGTTATAAATTCACACCTGTGAGTTTTGTATTCGAGTTGAGTCCAATCTCTACTTCCTGTTGTAGTGGTGCTTATAGTTACCATAAAAAGCCCTTGCATTAAGAAGAATCCCTGGATATATTTGCTTTAAGAGAAATAAGGAAGAAACAAAAAATAAACTGATCCTTCACTATTTCACATCACAAAATTGAACTTCCTCAAAAACAAATGGATAGAAAATGCAGTTCGCATTTCAGTTCATTTTAATGAGGTGAATTGTTATTTATGTAATGAGTGCTTGAATAATTTATAACCAAGTAATTATTTCTGTGGTTAATTTTTACTCTTTATAATATTAGTTGAGATGCCAATCCAATAATTTAATAATAAAGTTTTTAGAAGCTTGTCTAATGGGAATTTTTTTCATTCTCCATTTTATGGGAGGAATTCTTTATGGTCTGTGTTCTTGAGGGACTTATTTTGCTTTTCCTTTTTATCGTTATTTATAACATCGCAAATCTGTCCATGTTGTATGTTTATGTGCAAACACTACAGAGTGAAATACGTACTTCCATTGGTGTGTGAATATGAACTTCCTTCTCCCTTGGATAAAATCCTCCCCCCCGACCCCCGAATGAAAGAAAACCTTTTTATGTCTTACTATAAAAGAAAGAATGTGCCTGTGTCAAGATTTCCTTAATAAGTGGGACCAGTGGTCATTGTCTTTATATGAAGCAGGGTCAAGGGTTCACAAGTTTTAATAGCATGCGACATTCTTTCTTCGGGTCTGAAACTATGAACAGCTATTTGAGGAGGAAATTTCACCTTACATGTGGCATTAAGGTAGTTTTGGAAATGTCTTATCCTTTTCCTGTCAGTTAGTGCCTGTATGGAATGTTATAATTTTTTCAATTTTTACTTGTCATTAATATATGTTTGTAGTATGTAATGATCTCATTCCTCTTGCAGAGTTAGTACATGTACATAACACATCTTGATTCTTGTTCATCCTTCCCCCCTCTCCTCTCTTCCCTCTCCCTTCTTCTCATGGTAGGCTCCCTATTTCTTATTGTCTATGTTTTATTCTGATCTTTATTTGTATTTTGCATTTCTCATATAAGAGAAACCAAGTGGTATTTAAGCTTGTGTGTCTAATTTACTTAACTTTATGGTCTCAAGATGTTTTCATGTTCCTACAAATGACTCGAGTGTATCATTCTTCATGGCAGAGGAGTACTCGGTTGTGAATATCACAGTTTCTTTATCCATTCCTCTGAGGATGGACATATAGGCTGCTTCTAAGATTTAGCTATTATGGATTGTGCTGCTATAAACATGGATATGCGTGGATCACTGTGATATGATGCCTTTAACGCTCATGAAGATACAGAGAAGGGTAATATCTGAGTTGAATGGGATTTGTAGTTTTAGATTTTAGAGGAATCTCCATTGTGATTTCCATAATGGTTGTACTAGTTTATATTCCTACCGACAATGGAGAAGGGTTCCTTTTTCCCTGCAGCCTCAACAGCATTTGAATATTTGCTTTCTTAATGATAGAAATTCTTTCTTGAGTAAGATGGAATTGCAGTGTTGGAAATTCATATCGCCTATAGTCATATTACATGACTCATGAATTGTACTCCAAGGAGGAATGTCATAATTCCTTTAATTTTCTGTTCAACACTTTGCATTGAACACATTCAAAAGTATACCTACTATACAAATCATCAACTGAAAAAATGGAAAATCACTTGATGGTAGAATTTGAGATGTTCCATGGTTTGGTGGAAACTCAGGAAGTCGGACAATGTTTTTTCCACCCCAAATCTCAAGTTCAGAGAATCAGGGAACCCAATTGTGCTACTCTACTCTGAGCCCAAAGGGCAGTAAATGAAGAAAGCTGACATCTGATGGCAGGGAACAATAATGTCCTGGGTCAAACAGAGAGAGGACATGCATCCTTCTACTGCTGTTTTTTCCTACTTTTGTTCTCAATGCATAGGGTGAAGTCAGTCCCATTGGAACAGGGGATCTTCTTTAATAATTTGCTGCTTCCAAAGCTAATCTTTCCCAGACACACTGCAATGCTCACCTCAAATAATGTTTTTTCCTGTCCCTGGACATCTTTCAGCCCAGTCAAGCTAACACATACAATTAACAGTCTCACTAGCTTTGGGTGTACACACTCCATGGGCTCCATGTCTAGGAGAGAATCCTCACCTCAGTCACGGCAGATTAATTTAATAAGGAATCTGTCTGTAGCTACTGCTCTGCTTAGTTTAAAACTCTGGTTATTCTACCACAATTTTAGGATTAGTGTTAAGAAATAACACAGGATGGCCAGAGTGAAGTCGTTGGATGGAATTTCTAGGCCAGCTTCCTCCATGTCCATCCTACTGTGCAGCTTTGACTTTAAATAAAACATCAGCTAATTAGGTGAAAAAGATTTCCTCGTCTTTGTGTCTAGAGAGGTTGAGGACATTAAGAGTTTGAGTATGAGCATCAGTGGATTGCGGTAGCAACTTAATAACCTTATCCCTCCCCTGCCCACCCAACACGGCGTCCACTGCAATCCTCACGGGTTTTTCTTGCTTTCTCATACCTACTTTCTTTCTTCCTTTATGGCTCTCATTATCCCTTAACTTTTTGTGACAAGGTTCTGTACTCACCTGCTTTGGCGATTATTCAAGTTAAACAAAAAGGAAAAATGTTTTCAAATTCTGTTTTCAGTTATTTAATACTCTTTGGTATGATAACCTTATAATAATAAATGTTTATATTACTAAAATATAATATTTAACATAATACATTATAGCATTTAAAATGTAATGCATAAGAAAGTAATTGTTTCCGTTCATTTAGTAAGTGCCTACAGGAACAGATAGATGTATGTCCATATATATATGTACATATGTATTAATATACATCAGATGATTTTAAAGATATATTCATACATCGATTCATCATAAGAGCAACTTAATGAAAAAACTGCTGTGCGAAGGGAGCGCTTGATGCACAGTGAAAAATTGTCTCATGGAAGTGATCTCACGTGATATAATTTCCAGTCCTTCTGAAGAAGTTCTTTGCACACATGTACCGTGTGCCGTCAGCACGCTCTCAACTTTCTGGAGGAACCGGCCTCAGCTGAAGAATGCTGTTCTGCTCAAGGTCACTCCTCTTCTCGGGGCTAGACTGCGTGCACTAGAGGGATGATGTGTGATCTAGTAGCGTGGGCCCCTTAGATCCAAATGGAATAACTGCCAAGGGCTGCTGCAACGTCAGAGGGTCCTGTGGCCACCCCACAGCTGTCTTGCTTCCTTTCTCTCCCCCGGATGGAGCTCCAGAGAGCATTAGACAACTAACTTCCTGCAAACTAGTCTCTGACTTTGGAGTCTGCTTCTTGGGAAAATCCACCTGCAATGAGGATCATATAATTTGTTATCCAAATTGAGACATTTTTTCCAAATGAAAACATATGCAGATGGGATGCAGGTACTACAGGACTAGAAAAATCCCATATGAACTGAAACTTACAGTTACTCCAACTTTGACATATGGGCTCAATAACACCCTCCCAGTTGTGGAATGCTGGGCTGATTATTAACCTTGCCTCACTCCTCTCATGTGTAAAAGGACAATAATATCACCTGCTTTTCTGGAAAGCTGGAAGATTAGATCTATAGAATGCTGGCATCCTGCTACAGATTTAATACACAGGGGATCTTATTATACCCAGTTAACCAATAAGAATGTGAATCTCAGAGTGCCCTAGCAAGCTCAGAGGTAACGAATCTCATTAAGTAGAATAGTTAAAATTCAAGCTCAATCTTCTACTTCCACGATTCATTCAGATAAATAATTTGCTAAACCAGCTGGGACTTTTTTTGGTTGTTGTTAAGTTTTGTTCTGAGATACTGGAGATTCAACCCAGGGCCTTTGACTGTGCTACATATGTACCCTTCTAAAAATTTTTAAATTTAAAATAGGGTCTCGCTAAGTCACTAAGTTGCCCAGGCTGGGACGGACTTCCCAATCCTCCTACTTTAGCTTCTAAGTGTCCTGCAATAACAAGGATGCAGCATCATGCCTGGCTTAAACTATCATTTTTATACAACTTTTCTGGTCTGTGTAAGAACTTATTCAATGAAATTAATACTCTACTCAGTTAAGCACCATTTTGATTACAATTGACAAACACAATAGACACTTATCCACTTACATGTGTACACACATGCACACCTCTAGTAAGTTTAATTAATGCAGGAATTTATTCACTTACATAATACAAAAACTCAGGATGTGCTGTATATTCAAGCCTGACTGCTTATTTCATGTCAGGAACAGTGATATAAGATTTTTATATCTCTCAGTACATATCTGGGGTATTATTTTTCTTTGCTGACTTTATTTTCAATTACACTTTTGCACGTTTGGAAACATGGCTATGAGCAGCCCCAGGCCAATATAGTACACAATTCTAGAGCTGGGAAAAAGAAAATCCTTTCTTTTCTATGTTCCATACTTAAAATAAAATTTCAGTCCTTTTTGGGACAAGTGAACATCCAAATCTTATGCTGTCCTTTCTCTTTTAAGCTTCCAACAACATTTCTTCTCTTTCCTCTCTCATCTGATACCCTTGTTGTTTTTTTTTTTTATTTCACTGAGAAAATGAAAGCAAACAAAAGAGACTTTCCTGATTCTCCTATGACTGAATCCATCAGCATACTAGTATTTGAAATTACATCTTTGATTTTTTTCCTTTGAGAGTCGTTAGTCTGTCAGTGATTCTACCAAAGAGGAAACCACATCTCATCCTCTCACCAGAGACCATTTTCCTGAAAACTCTCTTCACTGGGTTCTTATGATTTACCCTTGTACTGAATAACTCCCATTATCATTTGTTTTAGAGGAAGAACTATGATTAAAATGTCTCTTTCAGTGCAATGAATGCAAGGGAAAAAAAAATCAAAGGTTTAATTTATCAGTAAGGATTTGTTCAAGAGATAACATTACTTTTGGCACCAAGTTTGAATCTATTGAAGTAATATGTTCAAAATGTAGTTCTCTATATATTTATTTCATTGCTCTTCAATTGTTTTGGCTTTCTTCCTCCAAATATAAATACCTGTTCTGTTTTCTTGTTTTTTTTTTTTCCTGTTCTCTTGGTTTTCATTTTTCTCTAATAGTGAACTGTAATAATAATTATATATTTGGCTGAAAACCAAATCTTAGGATTGTGCAAGGTACTTGATAAGATCTCTTGTCAAACATACTGAAATTTAACCTACTTTAATATTATGGACCATAAATGAAACTTAATGAAAAATTATTAAGAAGATGATTACATGCCTATGGTAAGCTCAGAAGCAATGTTGTCCGGGAAAGCCTTAAGGGGCAAACCTCATCAGATTTGAGACATATATGTGTAGAGAAGCTTGTTGGTGATCTCAGAAATGGGTATTTTGGTACATGCATTGAATTTTCAACATGGCTCTTGAGTCCACATAACAATGGAATAAAATGATACAAATTGACTGCAAATCTATACTCTCAGAGGACAGAGAAGGTGTATGTACATGTAATTGTGAAATTAAAAGTACCATAACTGGATTAAAGGCAGATAGAGAAGGTTAAAGAGTTAGGCAATTTGATCTGAGGTTAATCAGATTAATCAAGGTAAGTACAGAAAGAAAAGGAATGAAGAGAATAAACAGAGACTCAGAGACACCATCAAGGATGTCAAGACATGCATAGTGGAAGTCCCAAAAGCAGAAGACAAAGATGGGGAGGGCTAGGGGGAGGGCAGGAAAGAGAGAGAGGAAGAAAGAAAGAGATAGAGACAGAGCCACAGACAGAGAGAGACAGAGAGATGAAGACGGAGACAGAGAGAGATTTGAAGAATTAGTGGTTGAGAACTTTCAAAAATTGTTGAAAAATATTAATACACACATTCAAAGAAGCTCTGTGAATTTCAACTCAGATAAATTCAAAGAAATTCACATCTATGAATAAACTATCAGGGGAAAATAAAGAGAAAAATTTGAAAGCAATAAGAGAGAAGCAACTTACTATGTGCAAGAGTCTGAAGACGGATTTTTACTGATTTCTCAACAGATGGCGTGCACGCCAGACGTCAGTGAAATGACATACTCAAAATTCTGAAACAAGATAACTAAACCAAGAACTCCATATCCAATAAAACTATACTTCAAAAAGTACAGAAGAAATTCAAACATTATTAAATAAACAACAATATAAAACCCAAATAGAATCCACCACTAGTGAACTTGCCTTACCAGAAATAAAAAGAAGAATCCTTCAGCTTGAAATAGTATTACATTGGACAGTAACTAGTATCCATATAAATAAATGGAAAAAATGGAGAACAATGATAAATGTAATACAGGAGAATTTAAAGTTATAAAAGTGTATTTTGTGTAATTTTTTTTCCTATTTGATTCAACACAACAGCCTTTGTTTTTTAATGATCTTGCATAAGAGCAAAATTTGGGAATTCACTTCCCATTTCAAAACGTAATACAAAATTGTTATAAAACCAATTTATATCATATTACCTTAGAACTCTGACCAGAAATCAATTCATATGTAAAGAAAGAAATTCAATGTCCTATAAATGAAAGTCCTAAAATTAGCCTATTTTAGCCAAATGATTTTGGACAAGATTATTCAATGGAAAAAGAATAGTCTTTTCAACAAATAGTGCAGGTACGACTAACTAGTTGACCACCTATACAACAGAAGAGTTAGACAAATACCTTATCCCATTTACACAAATAACACACAAATAAACATACCCAAATCCTAAATTTGAGAGCTAAAACTATGATAATCTTAATATGTTTAAATTTCATGATCCCGCATTAGACAATGCCTTCTTGAATATGATACCTAAAACACAGGGAAAAAGTGGCAAACTGCACTTCCTCAGAGTAAAAGCTTCTACTCCACACAGTATATCATCCAGAAACTAAAAATTCTACATCATAGAAGAAAATATTTTCAATTCATTTATATGAGAAGGATCTGTGAATAACATACAAAGAACTCCTAAAATGGAGTGCTAAAAAGACAAATAATTAAATAGGAGCAAAGGACTTCAAAGACATTGCTCCATAGAAGATATACAAATGATTAATGCAGGCATGAAAAATTACTAAACATTACTAGTCCTTAAGGGAAATGTAAACCACAACTACAATGAAATACAGCTGCACCAATACAGCTGCATGACACTTACAGTTAGGAATAGGTCCTGAAAGATACACTAGTCGGTGATTTTATTGTATGAACATCATAGAAAGAACATAGACAAACTTAAATTGGCTACATCACTAGGCAATATCATCTTATGGGACCCCTATTTTATATGTGGTCTGTTGTTTAACAAAATGCTATGGGCATGACTTCAGTGGGGCTTATGATCAGAAATACTAAAAATAAAAAGTGTAGTAGAGAATGTGGAGAAATCAGAAGTCTCATACCTTGTGGCTGGGAATGTTAAACAATTAAGCTGCTTTGAAAATCTCCTCAGGCGGTTAAACTGAGGGTTCCCATATGATCCAGTAATTCCACATCGGTTATAAACCCAAGAGAATGGCCGACTGAAATCGCCCAGCACAGCAACTACTAGAAGATAGTCCAAAGAGGATCAAGACTCTCGTTTGTGCTAAGAATGGGAGCATTGTCCATTAAAAGTTGAATTGGTGACACGGAGGAGACTATTGCAGAGCACGCCCTGCCTGCTTAGATCTGCTTTTCTCCTGACTGTTACACGAAGACACTGTTCGTTTGTTTGTTTTTTTGGGGGGGTTCGTGGATTCTGCAGCATTCTTTCTAATCTGGGTGGTTCATTCCTAGCACCCTACATAAAATATTCATCTTATGAGTAGATGCTTGCTTTTGGCGTGTCTTGCTTTGTATAAAGAGAGGGAATTTAAGAGGAAAGACATTGTATTGATCCATCATGGACATAGTTGGCCAATAAACCTCAATAAACTCCTGTTTCTCAAATCTGTTTGTTTTTATATCTGGAATTATGATTTTTGTCTTGGGCAGCATATGTTGAAAAGGTGCAGATAACTTAAGCACTTCTCACTTGAGTTTTACCTAAAACAAGAGACAAGAAGAAAACTTTAGGAACTTATTTCATATGGATTCATAAAAGTCCTCTTCTCAACATATACAGACCTTAAATATCAAGACATTAAGGTCTCTAGATGAGGAATCTTCCTTCACCTGGTGAATTCAAGGGTTTTTTTTTTTTTTTTTGAATGCTAGCTTTCTTGTACAAACTCCATCAGTCTCTGTCCTTTGCATGTCTGAGTGGAATAAAACTGTAAAAAAATACAGTAGAATGAAAAACATGATCATATTTAAAAAGAATTATTTTAATAATGAAAAACAGGCAAATTTTTAAAATAAGTTTGAAATCATTGGGATAAGGTTAACAAAGGTTAAAAATCAAACTTACTGTGAAGTTGAGCCATAAATTAGTAAGAGAGAGCATAGGTAGATATAATAATTTTAGGGAAATTTGGAATGTGTTTTTTGGCCTAGGTTTATTCAGCATTTACAAGATAGCAGTACCTGCGTCAAAGATTTTGAAATTTCTAGATGGGGAGAAAGTCACAGTTAACTAGGACAAATGATATTTTCACATATAATGCTGAATTAAAAACTCACACTGTATGGCAGGAGGAGGGGACAGCTGATCTGGGCTGAAGCAAAGATCGCACAGGCTGTAGAACTGCGCCCAGCTCTGAGTCTGCCCCCATTTCCAAGCAACAGTCTTACTGCCCCGTCCACCACTACATGAAAGAGGATGCCATGTGTTTTTATGGTTTAAAGGCTTTGATCTTTCAATCAATTTCCAACATGATGATAGTCACTCTGCTAGAGAATAACCGAGCAGCTACATAAGGCAGTATGGATTAACAGGAAGGACTGTGACTTTTGCAGTGGAGGGCAATTTGTGGAATATAATTACCATGTGCATGCTGACGTGGGAATTATACAAAAATGGTAGAAAAATAAATTGTTTATAATATTAAAGGGATTTCTTCCATTATCTGAGACGAGCATCTAAAATGTTTACAGATTCGAAATAGAGGGGTTGAGTTACATGACTAAGTTAGTCCTGGAAACTTGTCATTAAAGTAAAGACACCCATCTCTTTCCCATCTTTGGATGATATTTTTTTGGCACTGTCATTATATCTTAAGGTCAGAAAACTCACTGGGAATCCTCATGACTAAGCTAATTTCACTGACTTGGTGAAAGAAATTTTATTTTCAAATATCGTTTTATAGCAAAGTCTTTGCTGAATGGTTCCTAGGGTTTAAATCTTTTATCCTAATTCGAATCATACAGTGCACAATTTTCTGGTATCCAAACAAATTCAGTGGGCAAGCATGAACAAAATTTGGGCACAAACACTAGTAATCACCAGTTTCTGTCAAGCTTTAATAAGAGAACTGTGGCTGCACCATTTGCCAATGGTCAGAAGCCCTCCTATCAACCACCACCATGAATTAGATTTATGTTAGAAAAACAGTCATCTGATTAAAATCCAGAGCTGTGGCATGAACTTTGATCAGCCTACTAGAGTCAGTATCCAGAACCAAAACCCCTGAGTAAAGGGAAACAAATAGGATAAAGAACAAAGAAAATCTGGATAAAAAGAGCAGAGAAAAACTTTCATAAATATTCATGGCCTAGTTACTATTCTTTAGCTGTGATAATTTTGTAATAGAGAGCTATAATAATAATTGCTTTTTTGCACTGTGATGAAAGTATTCTTGCAATAATTTATATTAAGAGTAACAATGGCAATCACTAATAATAGCCTTTATTTTTTTAATCCCAGGAACTTTATTGGGGGTTTACATACTAACACTTTTGATCTTCACTACTACAGAGTGATAGGGAAAAAAAAACAAAACAAAAACTGGCCTAACTTCTCATAGCCAGCAAGTGGTACAGCTTGAAGAACCTGGATGGTTTGGTCCCTAAATTCTTACTCTTAACCATTATGTTCTGCATCTCGCAGAACCAGTAAAGAACCACATAACATGTCCTCACACAGTAATTAATATTGTTATGCCAAAAATCAATAATAGGTAAACTAAAACTCTCCCCTATGGAGTTTTTCTACTGTACTACAGAAAAATGGACATTATCTATTGGTACCAAAATCCTATTAGCTTTAGTCCTAAATCCTAGCAAGTTGAGAGCAAAAAATGAAGACTAACATAACTAAGCAAGAGTTAGACTCCAGATACTATTCTGTGCAATTCAGTGCACTCTATCCCATTTCATCAGATAAAAAAATATAAGTCTGAAGAACAGTGAAAAGAGTAGCTAAGAAGTCTTGGCCTTTAGTCAGCACTTTAATTTTTTTTGGGGGGGTTTCTTCTTTGTCATTTTTGTAACTAAGTAAAATATTCAATAATAATAGCTTGATTTCAAATTTTAAATTAAATTTTAGGGTACATTCCACCATGAGTTTTTACTATGTACCATATATGGTTGTAATGGCTGGGAGTTCCCTCCATGAACATAAT
Organism: Hystrix cristata; assembly: GCA_004026905.1. Lineage (NCBI taxonomy): Eukaryota > Metazoa > Chordata > Mammalia > Rodentia > Hystricidae > Hystrix > Hystrix cristata. Next base: position 8,039 of record PVJO010002148.1, on the reverse strand, counting down.
AATATGTTTTAAATTATGTATGTATTCATATGTATTAAATTGAGTTATGGAACAAATAAATCAAGGCTTTATATTCCTAATGAGCTTCTCTAATAAATTTATTTTTTATTTCTTTTACTATTAATGTTCCTTATTCAAAATTTAAAATGTAATAACCATTTGTTGCCCCATCATCAAAATAAAATAATGCAGTATCAATAATGTTTATCGTGCAGGTATTTTGTGCCAACCTCAAGTATAAGCAAATTCAGTCTGTTTGCTGAGTTAGCTCCCAACTGTGTTAGTTACTTTTACTGTATACCAGGCCAATATTACTGATGAGACAAGACAAACAAGAGAATTTTGTAAGCCCGAGCTGGCCATAAGAAAGGGAAGGACCAAGGTTTGAAACATACTGCCTGACTTCTGAAATGGAAATCTTAACCTCTATACATAAACAATGTATTTGGATTTTCACTAACTTTTCCATCATTTGGCCTAAATACAGGCAATGTGAAGATCATAAATTTCTTTCAAAGATCTTGAAAAAGAGCCAGGCTGGGCCTGAGTTGTAAAGCATTTGCCTGGCATGCATGTCTAGATTCAGTCCCTAGCACTGACAAAAAGAAGTTAATTATCAGATGAAATAGAACTAATCCAAGAGACTATGTGTTTCAGGGTCTTGTTGCTGAGAAAATTTGGTCACACAGAAACCTCTAATCATGTTCAAGAGGCGGACCTTGTAACACTCTGAGTTCCTTCTTCCTCGATAAGCTTCAGATACATTATGGCAAATTCTACAATTTTGAGAATGCTTTTACCTTGCTAGTGTCCCATATCATGATGTAATTGAATTGCTGGACAGTGATTACTTGACATTCAAGTCTCTCTTCATAAATGCAACCACGACCCTGTAATTTCCTTTGTAAATATTGTTTAATAACAAAAGAAAAGCTTCAGTTTACCTCAGTGTTTAGTCATTGGGAATGTGTTGTGAAAATGACTTTTAAAACATTTAAATATGGACTGGGGAAGTAGATGATAATGATAGAAGACTTGCTTGGTGAGTGAGTCCCTGAGCTTTATCGCTGTCTGCAAAAAAAAGAAAACAAAACAAAACAAAAACCTTGAATTTTCCAGTCCCCATCACCCACCAAAAGTGTCAAATTATTCCTTTCCATATAATTTCCTGACATCTATCTTCACTATATCAGTAGAGCTTCAAAATAGTCACATAAATGTATGTCTTATTTACTTTTCTCTTGTTGCCGAGACAAAATACCTGACACCCAAAGTTAGGGGAAGAAAGATTTATATAGCTCACAGTTTGTAGAGGTTTTAGTTCACAATTAGCTGGGTCCGGGGCAGGGTGGCGTGGCAGACAGGCAGAAGGCAGCAAGGTAAGCAAAGGATGCAAGCAAGGGGTAGGCAAGCCTCTTTCTATCCCTTGTATTTTATCTAGGCTACCTGCTTTTAGGGTGGGTAGCACTCCCACCCTTAATCCTTATACCCTTAATCCTAGCGTCACATCCTTGATCCCAGCAGAACTGTGCCAAACCAGTCAGTGGACTAATTTAGTAATCACACACTCTACATCCAGACCCACCTATGACCACATGAGGCTTTGGGGGGAGATCTAGACATAAACCATAACAATGTATATAAACTAAAGACCAGGAAATGATAAGACCTGACCAGATGACAAGATACTCATGACAAAATTAACATCTACCCTCATTCAGAAGTTTCTTTGTTGTTAATACTGCTGCTTATTAAAACTAGATTCTATTCATCTCGGTGACAGTGAGATGCTTTCCAGTACCGAGTGCCACACTGGAAATTCTCTACTGTTGTAAAGGAAGGACTCCTATAGAATAGTCATGGTATGGCGACCCTCAGAAAATTAAAAAAAATGCTAAACATCTTTATAACTTAGATGTAAATGAATTTCCAATCATTTGAACTATCTTCTGTCTCAAATAAAAAACAAAAACAAAAACCCCAAACTGGAACTTTTTATTAACAACCTATGTTGTAAAATATCTAATGCTCGATTTGATTTCAACACTTATCATTCTGATTTAGATAGAGCTTTTGTCCATGCCTGTCCTGAATACATGTGGAGACACCTGTGCCTGACATATATACAGAAATAAGAATGTTCTGTTTCAGCCTCTGCTAGAGAAGAAAATTAGAAAAGCATTAATGTCTGTGGCTGACCTTGGACCCACACATTAGTTCCTTATCTGAATTTGCCTTAGAGTAATAGCATTTCATTGAGTATAAAATTATTCTCTATAGGACAAATCCTAAGATAATGGATTTGTCCTATAGAGAATAATACTAGAAGCAAATTCAAGCATAATGCAATTGTATTTCAATTTCAGGCAGTTGTTAAATAGAAATCAAACTGAAAGAAAAATTATAGTCATGGCACCAATAAAAGTACAATAACTTTTAGATGAGGAAACAGGACAAAGAACATGGGTTTTAAAGTTTGTCCCACTTGCCAACTTTAAGTCTCTTTTATCTATCTTGATATTTAGAATTAAAATTAGTTTTATCTGGTTTTCTGTTCTTAGTTCTTATGGCTTTTTTTTAGATGTCCCCTCAAAGTTTCACATAATTAGAGGTGGGGCTTTTTCAGAGGTCCTTGAATCTACAGTGTGTGACTGGGATTAAGGTGCATAATTAAGAAATTAGTCCCCTGATTGGTTTGGCACTGCCCCAACCCCAGTAGCCTGCATAGAATATAAAAGAAGCAGAAAGAAAACTGCTAAGGTTCTTTGCTGGCTTTGCTACCTTCTGCCTGCCATGAACTGTCTCCCCTCTGCCAGGCCACCCTGCTTTGGAACCAACTGACTGTGGCTAAAACCTCTACAAACTGTGCTCTAAATAAACATTTCCTCCCTTAACTTGTGGGTGTTGGGTATTTTGTCTCAGCAATGAAAAAAGTAACCAAGACCATGCATCAAAATCATCAAATCGAAGAAATAAATCTGTACAAGGGGCATCTAACCAGTGCTATATAAATACATAAGCTACAGTCTAGAATAAAGAAAAAAACAGACACGTGTCAGCTTCCTTTGAGTTTGACCACATCATACAGTGTTCTAAAAATGTATCATAAGTTAATTCTGCCCATCTTCCAAATACTCAAATCTTATAAAGTAAAACAAAGTTGTACAAAATCATATTGAATTTCTCAAATTTTAATCTTAAATTTGAGAAACATCATGGAATTCATTGGTTTCTAATAGAGTAGATGTAACTGAATTCACATTTAATATACCTAGTATATTGACACAATATGACAGTGAAACTTACTCTCCAAAGAAAAATGAAGTTTTTCTTAAAATAAATGAGAACAGGACCAAATGTCATATAATAGCCAGTTTTCTTGTTTTCTTAGCAGAGTCAATGATATTTATTTAAAAAAATGAGAAAATTGGATTTACTGGAAATGAAATTTTGATGAAGCACTATTGAAGTACAATATTCTATGAAATCCTGTGTTACGTTGGAAGGAGCTAAATGACAACTGGTAGATTATTACGAGATGAAGATAATTTTACTTTTGATTTTCCTTCCCAAATTGTGGGGTAGTGGTGATTTTGGTGTTTTCTGTACTGTGTTATTGATATTGCACGACTTTTAATTTCAGGCCTTAGTGTAGTGATTTTCTGAAATTTGGCTTTATTACAAAATGTTTCTTTGTTTTTTCTTAAGACTTCAACAGTGAAAGCATTTAAAATTGAGACTGTGTAATCTTATTTTATTCTATGATAATATTTCATATTTTCTCCTTTTTTCTCAACTTTTTGTGAACTCTTGGGTCAATTTTCATGCACTATAATACCTCTGCCCCCATTATTACTTTTACATTTCTAAAATTATTGTAAGTTCTTGACAGGAATTAATTGACCCACTGTTCAACTCATTAGTTAATTGTATTTACTAACAGGATCAAATAAAATGCACCATCAGAAAGGCTATGGATGTAAAAAACTGCCTTTGTCATTATAGTTTTAGTCTTCTTCTTACTATTTTCACATCTAAACATTTGCTTAAAATCTTTAAAGAAAAATGCATAAATGAGTCACCTGTTTGATTTCTATTCTATTGCTCTATCAATTGTCCTCTTCTTTCTACTTTTCATTTTTTTCCTTCTTCTTTCTTTGTTCAGCTTTGTTATTTGCACTAGTTTTGTGATGTTTCTGAAAGTCCCACACTTCTTTTTCAATACACATAATATGTACTCTTGGGACCTTCTTCAAATCCCCCCCTGCCATCTTAGTTACTTTTCTCATTGCTGAGACAAAATACCTGACATTCAAATTTAAGGAGGAAAGGTTTATATGGCTCACGGATTGTAGAGGTTTCAGCTCATAGTCAGCTGGCTCCAAGGCGGGGCAGCATGGGGGATGGCATCGCAGAGGAGAAACAGTTCATGGCAAAGCAGGGCAGGTAGAAAACAGTAAACAGCAAGCAACAACAGCAGCAGAAGCACGAGCAGCCTGCCTCTCCCTTTTACTGGTTCCAGGCTACCCCATTTTGAATGGTGCCACCCACACCCAGGGTGGGCCTTCCTTAATTTCAGCATCACACCTAATCCAGCATTACATTCTTAATTCCGGTATCACACAGCCTAGATTCAGCCACCTCCAAAAAGTCCACTTATTGACAGCAGGAGGGTTTGGGGGACATCTAGATACAAGCCATAACACACTCCTCAAATATTCCCAAACCGGATGAATCAATCCCATACTGTCCTTTATGATGATTATTGTGCAATACGAAACTTACATAAATTATAATTTATGGAACATGTTTTTATTTTATGTTTAACTCTTCTTCCTTAACTACATTAATGAGTTGACTGTTTATATTCTCCAAACACTTATATGTTGAAATTCTAATCGCAATGCGATGGTATGAAGAAGTGGAGTTTTTGGAAGATAATTAGGTCATGACGGGGAGCCCCTGTAAATGGGCTTTGATGGTGGAGCACACAGAAACGGGATTAGTGCCTTCGTTTCTTAATAATGAGGCAAGGATCCTATCAGATCCTACAGGACTCTCTTGCTCTATTTTTTTGTCTTATGAAGATTCAAGGAGAGGGCAACGGGCAAGACAGAAGAGGCTTCTTGCTGGAACTTAACCATGCTGGCAGCCCAATCTCAGACCTCCAGCTTCCAGAATGGCAAGAAATACTTGTCTGTTATTTATAAACCACCAGTCTGGGGTACTTTATTATGGCAGTTCAAGCAAAGGCAATTATATTTCTAGGTAGATAGAAAGAATGCATACATACATGAATCTCAAATGTAAAATGTTTGAACATGATAGCCTCAGAAAAAATCTTCTACTTTAATGTTATGCATATAAAAAAGGAATGTATATCAGCAAGAAAAATTAATCTTAAAATTAAGGGGAAATGTTACTGAGCAAAGTAGATGTTTGCTTTGCCAAAGCCAAAAACATTTTTCTTTCTTTTTAAACAAACTGCAAACCTCAAAGATTTCAAAATCTTTAGTTACTTACCCTAGCAAAATTTTTAGACCACTTATTCTAAAAAGTACATAACCAATGATGTCCTTCACTTTCAGGCAGTTTCAAGAGGAAATGGAGGTTGACTAGAAGATGCAATTATAAGAATAGAAACATCAACCAAAGATTTTCGATTTAATATTGTTCAGAGCATTTTTACTAAGTTGTCATATATTCAAAGAATAGAGAAAAGGAGCGTATGGAATGAATACTATATACCCTAAAGTATTATTCAATCTTAAGAGTTTCCAAAAGCACACGTTGCTTCTTACTCTTCTTTTAATACTCAAAAATAAAAAAAAAATAAGCAAAGTAGACAACATAAATATCATTAGAAAACAACAATAATCTTAAGTCATAAATGTGATACAAACCTGCCAAATACTGTTATACGCAGTCCATGTTCAACACTATCACTCTGTGAAATGTCGTTGCCACTCTTCTGGGAGGTGTACCACATTTCTTTCTTTAAATTAAGATCTTGTGCAATAGTGCAACCTTGGCGATGTAGGAAACAACCAGAGAGTAATTCGGTGTTGTCTAAACAGAAAATGGAAGAAATCTGAACTTGAAGGAAAGTTCAGGCTGATGTACTCTTTATTTCATTTATTCTGAGCACAAAGCAGCAGGAAATTCACAGAAGTGAAGAAACATATGAGGAAGAAGAAGCACATCAGACTGAGAGTGATTACGTAGAGAACATACAGCCCCAGGAACCTAAACCCTATCACATTGTCTCTGAAAATGTAAGTTCTAACAGGAAACAAGACTGTGTTGAGAACACAGAGAGTAAAAAAAGTCAAAGTGGCAGTATTCCATAACAGAAATCTAGAGCGAAGATGTACACAAACCGCAACACTGTCTCACCCCTCCCCAGACTGAGCACACTAGGACCTGGACATATGCTAAGAAGAATGGTGAGAAAAGTATCACATTTCCTATTCTCAAAGTATAAAAATGAAGAAGAAGACGAAGATAGAGGAGGAGGAAGAAGGAGGAGGAGGAGATAAAGGGTAAGAAAACAGAGACGAAAGAGGAGGATGTGAAGGAAAAGGAGTTGGAAAACAAGAAAGACAAGGAGGACAGCATAATCAAAATAAAGTTGCTGAACTCTGATCAAAAATAGTGTCACCAAAGTGTGTGTGGCTAGCCCACGGAAATTTAACACGTCTGAGGCCCAGAGTTTAATCCCCAGCACACACACTCAGGCAAAAAATACAATTGTCAAGTAATCAGAAAACGAATTGAAACAAATAAGCAAGTTGGCTGATCTCAAGATAAAAATTGAAGAGATTAATTAAAATATTATAAAAAAGAAAGTCACAGAAATCCGAACACCAAAAAAGACTACATCCAGGAAAATAAGAACTAACTAGAAGAAACTAAAAATGCCACCAAAAGGACAGAGTGATAACAATCCTTAGTAAGATGTTGGTAAATTTTGAAGGATGACAATGAAGACCTAACTTCTGCCTACTTAGTGTTTTGAGAAATAGGAGTAAGCATTTATAACGGAAACACTACTTCTTGAAAACTTAAAAAAAAAATAAAATGGCACTGGAATTTATAGATGAAAGTAACACTCTGGATTTAAGACAAAAATGTAGGCATACTGATCATCCCAAGATGGACTTTGATTACTTATTAGATATGAAGAATAAGACATCTAGGCAGAAAAAGCAAGCCTTAGGGCTTCCATCATTGCCCAGGGGAAAAATGATTGACTACCAGAATTACCCTTCTTATAAACGTTTAGATGTGCAAAACAGCATATGAACCAAGTGTTTCAGTGCAAGACTATAATCTTGAAGGAGGAAAACACCTATCAAGGTGCTATCCCCTCTACTGCATTAGCCTGCTCACGGAAAGAAGTTTCCAGCCTGCCTGTAACACAGTGAGGAGAAATTTTATGGAGACCAGCATGATTTGAAGGATTTAAGAGCCATATATCAACATCTGGGGAGAGTCAGGTGGGTAGAATTATAAGAGCAGACAACCAGAAGTACACAGATATCACAGACTGGGAAAGTTACCGAGATCTACACAGAAATCCTCTGAATTCCTGGGGTGACTACTGATCTGCGCCTGCCTGGGGTAAAATCTCTTGCAACTGGAAAAGACCCACCAGAGGGGATAAGGCAAACACATTCCTGGAATTCCTACGGGCCTGGGAAGGCCTCATCTTTGCTCCAGCCAGAGCAAGGAACTTGCAATGTGCTCAGAATCCGGTAGCTTCTCAGAAGAGTCACAGTTTAGCGTCAGATCAGCTCTGCTGTGAAGGCCTCTGTGAAGCCATCAGAATAAATCTTTCAAGCAAGCACAATATCATCCACTGATCCTCATGCATTCCTCAACTGTATGCCAGAAGAAAGCCATCTCCCTTTGAAGAAAGAAAACCAAATCTAGCACTAGAAAGCATAAAATGAGTGATCCAGTGCCAAAAAGCATAAAATTAAGAATTTCACTATACTTACAGAAATGCAAAGAACAAAGAAATTTAGAACTATAAC